>CM021105.1:108629029-108771734 GCA_007115665.2 Sequoiadendron giganteum | reverse complement strand
ATTCTCCATCATCCCATCATAGAAAAATTTCGTGTGAAGTTAGTCTACCCATGGCTTCGCTCCATGAATGTCATCCCATCGATTGTGCATAAATGCTTAAATTTTTCATTTGGTAATGATATTGTTACTGTGTATCATAGTGTATTTAATCTTGTGTCTTCTCAGGGTATGTGCAGGATCATGATGGGCCAAGAAGTGGAGATACGTAAGTGATATGATGGCCCATGTGGCTGGCGACTTTTTTCTTACCCAAAATTGATGAAACGAAAAGGGTTTTTAAAGGAGATTCTCAGCTTTCCACCAATATAAATTATGCTTTACTTTGAATTTAATAAATAATTACTATTCATTTTCTATTTGAATTACGACTAAAGTCCTCATTGATAGGTTGATTGAAAAACATCTATATCTTTCAAACAGTATCATATTTTCTGAATCTGAAACATGCATCACATTACATGCTTCACATACTATAGGACTAAAAAAATAAAATGAATTTCATGAAGTTTTGACCATGTTAAGGTGGTCAGACGTATGAGTTTTTATATTTGTTTAAATTTTTAATAAAAAATTCATAATTATTTTTTTACTTAAAAAAAATTACAAATAAATATGCATCACATCAGGACATGAGTCCTCTACTTATATCTAAAATCTTATAAAAAAATATTATCATTTTATTGTGGTTAGGGTGGTCAGATAGACACCTGCTTCTTATGTTTTCCTTGAAATTTAAGTACTACTGCATTGAAATTTCAAATTTTCACCAAATATATTTTTCCTTTTTTTAAATAAACCTAGTAGTTTAGAAACTAGATTCAATTTTCTATAGATTCTATTCTTACCTATTTTTGAAATAATATAGATAACTTATTCAAATTTTTGTGTCAAGTTGCCTAACTCTAATTTTCTGAATTTTCATTGCCACTTAAGGGCCTTTTCTTTCCATGATGATCCTGCACATACCCCTCATGGGAATTTCTCATTGGATTTCTTTTGGCCGAAGCCTATAGAACCTATTAGTTATCGTGAGGAACTAATTTTCAAATCCTACCAAAAATGTTTATGCAAAGCACATAGCATAATTATAGCTTACCAATATGCCTCAACCCATGATTGAGCCTCCTATCCATGATGAGACCATAATTGTTCCAAAATTCCTTCCAATTAACCAAGACCAGCCTATGAAAAATAATTTACCTATTCCCTATAAGAGACCATGAGATAACTAAATAAGTCACGTTGTGCCTCCTAAAGTCAAGCAAGTTTATAAAGTTAAAGAGAAAGTGGTTGAACAACATTCGATGGTTCCTTCCATTCCTCCCTTATGGGAAGAAAAGAAACCTATGGTTGATAAACCCACTCCTACAAAATCATAACTTGAAACCTGAATGAAAAGAAACCGAAATGCTAATGAGTGTAGTTGTAGATGTGTTACTTCTTGTTTGTTGTAAGAGAAAGAAGAAAATAACAACATAGAAAATAACAATCCAAAATTACCTCAAGAAATGCATGATGATTCTACACCTTGACCACAACATAAACAAAAATATTCTATGGATATTATCATTATATCTCATATTGTAATAAATCTAGACAATGATAATGAAATTGCAAAGATTGATGAGGAAATGCACAATGAACTAAATTTAATGTTTTCCTCTTCCATGATCTTAAATGATAAGAATCATAATGATCTTCTTAAGGAGAGAGTTGAAGTTTGTGCTTGTCCGATTTTGGCACTTGACGTTGTCCCTTTGGCTAGTTATCTGCCTTCTGCATACACCAAACAAGATTGGGATTTTGGATGACTTGCTATAGGTTGACTCACATTTTCCATAATAGTCTTTTTCCTATATTTTATTTTCATGTTCTTTGTGTGATTACATGTGTGTAATTTCATCCCCCATATTGTTCTATTTGATGTGTCTTCATGTGTATTCCTTTGTACCTACATTCTTTTATACATCGTAAACCTTTATCTTTCCTTTTGTCTTGTGTTTTCCTTTTTGGGGATGACACAAGGTGTCGAGACATTCAAGTCTCTTCCATGTTGACCCAAAATATTTTCTTTATTTTCACTCTATATGGGTCATTCTTCCAGTTCTATGAGTATTTGAGGAATGATGATATTTTCAAGCTCTATAATATCATTGTAGCAAAGACATACTGACCCCAAATCCATAAAACCCTTATGTGTTTGGGATTTTATTTTGCGGGAAACCCTTCTTTCATGACATAACTTCATTTGGAAACATGACCTGGCATAGGCCTTTTCAAATAAGCTCTCATGTCATCTTTATTGTTAGCAGTTATCATTTGCTACATTAAAGTAATTTCTCATAATGTGGTGTTAGCAATTTCTATAAAGTGGGGGCATAAATTGGCATTATTATTTTGAAAATTTTGACTATGTTTTATGTTTCATTGAGTGATCTTCTTACTTCATGTGATGTGTCCTCTTCTTTGTGGTGTCATTGGGTTTGATTTCCTTCAAGAGTGTGACCTTTCATGGCATATGACTTTCTTCTTAGTGGTGATGCTACACATTGCATTCCCTAAGTTGTGAATCTCTTATCCTAGACTTGTCCTCTCTTGGAGACATTAGGCACAATGTTCCCAAAGTTGAAGACCCTACATGAGCTAAGAAAAATACATTTAAACATTTCTATTTGAATTTTGTTAACAAGTGTTTAACATAAAACAACTTGGTAACCTTGTGAATCTTGATCCCTTTTTGCATGGCCACCAAGCATAAAGCACTTTGCTTGCTCGTGGTGCATGTGTTTGTTCATAGGTTCTTAGTATAATGCAGCTTGTTAGGCCTTATGAAGCTTGAAGTTTATGTTTATTTTGTGGTGCCTTATTGAATTTATTAGAGATATAACTTTGATATGGTATGGGATCCTAATAAAATTCTCTCATTTTCCACCCTTGGGGGCTCACCTAGTGGATAATGAATTCCATTAGCTCATGTGAGTGTACATTTTTTTTGCATAGTGGATAGCAAGTTCCACTTGTAAATGATTTTTTGGACAAATAGCTAAGGTGTGTTCCACATTACGTTGGACAGTTCAGGATTTATCAATCCTTTTTATTTTTCTTCCTTTAAGTGTTTGATATTGTACGACTAAGTATCTTGTCATTTTTGCATACATATGTTTAACATAGGAATGTATCTCTTTATGCCTTTATTGGTTTTTCCACGAGATCTTATGTCTTGGGGGATTAACTGTTCTCCTTGATCTTTTTTGTCTTATCCTCCCAATGATTGCACAATTAGACCTCTCTTTATTGTCTACTTTAGAGTGATTTTGACTGAAGTTCATCCTCTCACTAAAGTGGGGGCTAAATGTAGTGTAGAAAAATGTATTTGTTTATATTTTCTCACTTGTTTTGGCCTTCATTGTTAAAATGGACTTAATTATGCCTTAATTTAGTGTTGTACAATATATTTATTTACATCTTCACACTAAGCTTAGGGACCTATTAAAATTATTTGATCTTAATTAGACCTTGATAAGCCCTACAATTCATTTACAGTCCCATTAAATTACATTTTCTGAAGGGGAAACCCTATAATAATTAATGCCTAAACATAACACTTTATATTGAGAAATGTGTGTTCAAATTTTAAGCATTTGGGACCCATTCACCCATGGGTGAATGCGTTCTCCCTAAAACCTTGGACCTAAATTTAAATTATGTTTTTGGTGGTATTTTAGTGTTTTCAAATCCATAATTCAATTTTGGCTTGTGATATTTGAATTTCAGGAAATTAAGGATACATACCTATAAATACAAGGTTATTTAACTAAATTTTACTTAGATTTTTAAGAGAATCATCCTACCATTTTCAAGAGAAATCAAGAGAAATCAAGAGCATTTAAGAGCAAATATATCAGAGTTTTTTTTTAGCAATCAATATCTCTTCACCATGTCAAATTCTTCTTGCATCATGCATGTTTTTGGAGCTAACATTGTGATGTAGGTTCCATGATCAAATCGAGTATTCAAAGCACTATTTCAAGAAAAATTAAAATTTCAAGATCCATATCCATTGAAATGATTTTATGCAAGTTACAAAAATCTATTATCAAGGTTTAGTTAAGGTTTTGTTGAGTGTTAACATAGATATTTCCATTCTTCATTCCCTCGTTTCATCTTTCATTTCATTTCAAGGTTTGATTACCAAAATGGGGTTTGACCAAGAAAACCCCCATTCACCAAAAATAAACAAATTTTCCCTCTTATGTTGTGTTTGCAGATTTAGGTAAAATAAAGCTTGAAGACCTTTCGAAGATCAAAATTGAAGAACTTAATAAAGTTGAAAAAGTTGTCAAAAGTCTCGTTATTTCATAGAAACTCACCTAGAGAATTTATTTCTAGTTTTTTGACGCTAAAACTTGGATAAATTGAAAGCTTCAGATCTATAGCAGAGGCTCCCGAAAGTTGCTGAAGAAACCTAACAATGGATCCATTTTTCCTTGGGTGAATGAGTTCCAAATCAACTTCAAAAAATTACTTTTGGTGAAAGGTACACACAAATCTGCTCTTCTTTGATCTGCAATTTGATTTCTGGTTTTATCAATATTGATTTTTATATTTCTATTTCAAGTGTTAAATTTCATTTTGCTGTTGATTTTCTATTTTTAGTTTTTCTCCCCAAAGTGTTGTTTGACCTTGACCCCTGTCCAAACAAAAAAATGAAATTATAAGATCCTTCATAGAATTGACTCACCTAAGGGTTGAAAGTTGATTCTATCTTGTGGGATCTCATTTCCTAATGAAATAAGGGAGAAATGTCTATTTGGTGGTAACCATAAGCCCCATATTTCCCCTATGTTTCAATACCATTTTTTATTGTTTACCTTGTATATATCCTTACATGAATAGATAACCATTAATACTCATATGGATGACTCATCTTCTAAAGGGTTTTCTATAAGCAATCATTTAATAAAAGGGACATGGATCCATGTGTAAGTCTAAAACTACACAAAGAGATGTAGTCTTGGTTGCCATTAATGTGGTAGTTAGTGTTGAACATATGTTGTCATTGATGTCAAAGGTTCTCATTGATGTCAAAGGAATATGGTTAGTAGATCAACAAAAATTATATGTATTTTTATTATCATATCATTTTGAGTTGTAGAAGTATATATTGCTACCTATATTAATAAAATCAGTTGAGGATTATATGTAGTATCAATATATATTGCTAGCTATATTAATAAAATTAGTTGAGGATTGTTTTTAGCATCATACTAAATCTATTCATGCCAATGGAAGTAATCTAGAAGTTTGAGTTGGAATGTTTCAAGTTGTTACTTAGGGAAAATACATTCCTTTGGAAATATATATTTATGTTCAGTATTTATTCCTGAAGGTGTTTTTGGCTCTAGTTTGAATGGAGAGTATGTTTACACATGTTTTATCCTATTCAAGAGTTTCTAAAAGTTATGTTTAGCATTCATAAATATTGAGGCAATAAAGAGTTCATTATGTATGTCTATTAAGCAGTGATGGTTTCAAAATTGTGAGAAAATGGCTAGTTGTGTGTCGTGTTCAAAAATAGCATGGGGAGCTAAAATAGGTCTAGGTTAAGGTTGCTATGGAAGCACATGGCATAATTTTTTCTTGGTGGAAACAAATTTTATTTAGCACCTACCCATTACATGTTTCATATGATTTGAATTTAGGTCTGTGACCTTATGTCATGTTGGTTAATTATGAATCCCTGGTTGGTATGGAGAGATGTTAATGTAATTTATTGTATATAATCATCATAATTTTGTGTAGCTATATGTTTGAATTTAAGAGAAAGTGGGAAGTGAATATACATGAGTATGTGAGTTTGAGAAGCACTTGACGAGCAAGTGTTATTCAATGTAAGTTCCATCTCAATCATCCTGTGTCATGACTATTTAAAGATCATAAGAAGTTTAGGAGAGTGTATGAAGCAAGTTAAGACTTAGAGTAATCTATGTAATCAACACTAAAATTTTGCAAGCTTTATCTTTGTAATCTAGTACGATTGGTGTTCTACTTATTGAATTGATTCAAGTAGATCTTTCTATTGGGAATTGGTATCTCCAGTAGGTTGGTGCCTACAAGTAATTGGGTATTGGTGTCTTCAGTAGGTTAGTGCCTACTTCATATCATAATTCCCTCATTATATTCCTACTTTGTGAGGTTAGATTTTGATAGTAGATCAAAGTAGCTATTCTCACCGTGGTTTTTCCCATCTTGGGTTTCCACATATATTTTATGTTCTCATGTCTAGATTTGTGTTCTTATGTGTTTTCTTGATTATCAGTATATGTTTTGATTCAAGTTTTATGATTGAAATATATTTTGAATTAAATAGTTTTAAATTGACTTGATCTATAGATTCATTCCCCCTCTCCGTAGATTGGGTGCCCTTCAATTGGTATCAAATCTAAATTCCTTTGAAGAATCTTAATAAGCTTGAGGTAGAATCAGGATGGAACACTTAGTGCCTCAAGAAATATTGTCTGCAAATAAGGCACCACCCTTCAATGGATCCAATTGTGCATTTTGGAAAGTAGGGATGCAATCATATTTGATGCCCCTAGGATTTTAGGTTTGGCAATTAGTTGTAGATGCATATGAAATTCCTAATAGTGCACCAAGAGATCAGGCCGAAAAGAATTCTTGTGAGAATAATTCTAAGTCAAGGAATTCTATCATATGTGGTTTATCTAACTCCGACTTTGTGAAGGTTATGCTATGCGGGAAATTGAAGGGATTATGGGATATAAATTACATAATGTATATTAAGGTGATGACAAGGCTAAAGAAGAAAACTTCAAACCCATCAAGCTCAATTTGAAATCTTGAAAATGAAGGAAGAAGAAAACATCACCACTTTCTTTCTCTAGGTAGACTATTTTGTCAACTCCATTAGAGGTATTGGTGAAGAATTGAAAGATTGTAAAATTGTGAAAAGGTACTTAGATCCCTTTGTAAAAGATTTGATGCAAAGGTTTCTACTATTGAAGAAGCTAAAAATTTGAATACTCTAACTATGGATGAGCTGTATGGTATCTTGAATGCCTATGAAATGAGGTTTTTCAGTGAAAAATCTACAAAGAAATAAGTCTCTTTTAAAGATTCTAAGAAGAAAGTTGAACTAGATTCTGATATTAGACTAGATCTAGAGGAAGCAAACTTTGTAAGAAATTTACCAAGAGTTTCTGATAAGTATAAAGGTAAGCTACCTTTAAAATGTTTTAACTATGGTGAAGTAGGAAATTTTATTGCTAAGTGTCCTTATAAAGATTCTAACAATGTTGAATAAACCGATGGAAAGAAATCATTTCAGAAAGGGAGTGAAGTTTAGAGGAATCAAAAGAGTTTCTTCATTAATGAGGAAGGTTACTCTATTAATGAAGAGGATCAAGACATCTCTATAGATGAAAGAGAAAATTTTATATTCATGGCTATAGAAATTGTTAAAAAAGATGCAAAAGTGAATTCTAGAAATGATGATGATGAGGTAGATCTTGTGGAAGAGTTGATTTGTGCTAGAAAAGAGATTAAGAGATAAAAGAAAATAATTTATGAGGAAGTAAAGGATAAAGAATACTATATCTTAGAATCTTGAGAGAGTGTAAAAGAAGATTCTTGGTCTAAAGACTCAAGAAGAAGAGGAAAAAAGGATTGAAGAAGTTCTAACTAAAAGATTACTATCAATAGACAAGTTTTATGAAAATATTGAAGCAAAATTTGTGTCAATAAGAAAATATATTGAGAATTTAAATCTTTAGCTACAATTGAAGTTTTGGAAGAATATTGAGACTTTGGATCAGATATTGGGAAGTTAGAGATCATTGTACATAAAAGAAAAACTTTATTTTACTAATATAGAAAATAACAAGGTGACCAAGAAGTCTGTGAAGTCTATCAATGTGAACCCATAAGGGATTGGTTCCAAAAGTTCAAAGTTTGAGAAATTTTCCAGAAGTGATGAAAGGCACAAAATGATGGTTTCATCCAAGGGTAGAAGAATGATAAAATATCCAAAAGACAAAGATACAATACTAGGTTCAATCATTCTTTTTTTGGTTACTATTTTAATTGCAATAATTTTAGTCATAAGGTTGTGTACTGTAGAAAGGCTCTAGTAAGAAGAAATAACTTTTTTAGTAGTAATGAATTTGCACCTTTGTAAAATTTCAATAATATTTTCCACAAATGCAACAACTATGGACACATTGCTAGGAACTACAAAAGAAATTTTGTGAGTCCTCTACTACTAAAAAAAAAAGGAAAAATTTCAAGATGTCAAAATAATCAATCATATAAAGTTTGGAAGAAAAAAATGGAGGAGAAAAGATCAAAAAATCCTTGTTTCTCAAACTGTAGTACATGCTCAAAAGGATAATTTCTTTTGGATCATTGACAACGGTTGTTCAAGTCACATGACTAGAGAAAAAAGAAATTTTATACACTTGAAGGATTTTGATGGAGGATTTGCAACTTTAAGAAAAAAAATTATATTTCTAAGATTACTTGTAAGGGTACTTTGATTCTTTATGGTGGTAAGATACAAAGTCATTTTGTTCTGTATGTTGAAGGATTGAAACATAACTTTTTAAGTCTTATTCAAATGTGTGAAAAAGACTACAAGATTTCATATAGTTTTAAAGAGCGTAAAATAAGAAAGGTTGGTACCGAAGAGTTGATTGTAGAAGGAAGTGGGACTGATAGTGATATATACCATCTTAGTGAGTTGAATGGAAAAAATTGCTTGCTATACAGAGAGAAGTAGTTATTTATGTTCATCATTGTTTCATAAATTGTATGCAAGTTAGAATAGATCCTTATATTTTGATTATCAGTAATGAATGTTCATGAGCATGCTTGTATTTGGCTAATCAATAGTACTCTGAATGTTAGAATAGGTTTAGTTACTAAGTTTTAATTAGTTTTGAGTCAATAATTGAAAATTCTTTATTAGCAATGGTTCAATTAAAGGTTAATCTATAGGCACCCATAGCCATTAGCGCTATTTTTTTCTTTCATTTTCATTCAATTCATAGAATTTATAGCAAGTAGAACACCTTAACTAGGATAATCTAGGTAGCCTCAAGTCTTTGAAGTCATATATAGTGCAACACCATCACAAGTTTACAAACCTTGGGTTGACATTTTAATGTAGTATTTGCAATGTTGATTGGACTGTACAGCCACACATACCTCTGAATTGTGTAGGCTCTACCAAGTTTACAATACATTATTTTATACTCTACATTTTTAGCGTTGTTGTCAGGGATCATGCTATCTTCATTGACTTGTTTTTTGATCTTTCATAGTTTACATTTTGTTGTCAGTATTAGGACTATTAGACTTAATCATTTTTAACACCATAAGATACACTAATATTGTGCAAGACCACTACTATGTAAAGCAATATTTCATGTATGTGGAGGTAGAGAGAATCTTTGGGAAATTTCCTCCCCTCTACATGCCAAGAAGCCATAGGAGAAATTGGTGACTTCAATACTTAGAGTGATGGTAATACTAAAGAATAAATTTCCCTATCACCAACATCTCCTACACCTAAAGAGGGGAAATACCATACCATTGGTGTTGCACTAGGGGATGAACCACACCATGTGACCTTTGAGTTTCTGATCACTGACCAAGAAAGGGCTATTGTGTTGAAGAATATTCATCCTTCAGCATTACCAATCTTTTTATGGGTTGGTGACTAAAGACCCAGACACATTTATGTTTGAATTTTTTATCCTATGCTAGAGCTATGAGTATACCTCTAATTCTCATAGGATCAAGCTCTTCCCTACAACTCTAAAAGATGCAACCCTGAGGTGGATTCTAGGATTAGATAAGGATGCTATTACAGATTGGGATACCATGAAAATAATGTTCTTGGAGAAATACCAAGACTATTATAGAGGACTCGATGGGAGGAGAGATGAAACTTTTATAATTTCGTAAAAGGATGATAAGCCATTAGAATATTGTGTAACGATATTTTAATTTTCCTTGAAGGAGAATTCACATAACAAGTTGTCTAAAGGATCCCTCAAGTTAGTATTTTTTAGGGGAGTTAATCAGGACTGTATGGATGTCCTCAATATCACAAGACAATGATATATCACCCAAATACCATTTTAAGACATCTACAAAGTTTTTAGGAATTTCTCTAGGATTTCCACTAAAAGACCAAGAGGAGATAAGACATCTGCTATTGGAAAATCATCCACAAGGGTTTCAAAGGTAGTGTTAAGAAATTTTTTGTCTAACATGAAGGAGGACATTATCAACCATTTAGAAACTCATTTGGATACTCTCCACTTCAATAAGAATCAAGAGGGAGATAAAGCAATTCTCATTGAATACTGCCCCAACTATAGGAAAAGGAAAGCAAACTGTAAATGTAAGAGGGTTGCTAGTATTCAATAAGACAAAATTGAAATCCTTGATTTTCAACAACTTGAAGGAGAGGATAGATGCCTATTTTAAATAGATCAAATAAGGCCATGGAAACAAGGACGAGGTATGCCACAATACCCTCTTAACTTCAATTCAACCTTTCCCATTGGAAATCAGATTTTTTTTGTTTTAAATTCTCAAGCCTAGCCAACTAATCAAAATCAATGGAAAAACCCTCAACCATGGTCCAAACTTCAACAAATTTAGAACCAACAACAACCAAATCCTTGGTAACAATTTTTTTATAGGGTTCCAATTACAATCCCCAATGGCCAACATAGCACAACTAGTGGTAGCCTCAATGGTAAAATGGTTAGTAGTGGCAAAAACAAAACATGAACTATCAACAACCTATGCTTCCTCCTTAACCCCAATATCAAGCCATTATGTCTCTAACAAATAATACATCCTAACCACCACAAAACCTACCTAGCTTGCACCTAACCCTAACAAAAAGCTCGCCCAATAGGATTATACTAACAAAGTTATAAAATACCCCACTTATGGGGTAGAGGTGAGTAATGTCCACCTCAAATCAGGAAAACAACTTGCTAGATCTTCATCCCCTTAAAACACTATGATGGAGGATGAGGAAACTATAGTTGAAGCTTCAGAAAAAACACCTTTGGAACTTAAGTCAAATCAAGTACACGAAACTACCTCAATTCCAAAGCCTCCTTTTCCTGAACACTTACCCATTCAAAGAATCATACACAAGCTAAGATAGACTTGTTGGGTCAACTTAGGGATGTCAACATCAAGATCCCTCTCATCCAAGCTATTAAGGACATTTCAATCTATACTAGACCAATTAGGGACCTATGTCTTAAGAAACCGGGGAGGAAAAGGAAGAATCCCCAGACAATACATGTCCTAGCAAACCTTGCAAATATGATGTTAGGGAACATAATCACCCCTAAATACACAAACCTTGGTAGTCCAGTAGTGGACATTAAGATTAATGGGACCCTTATCAGGAACACCTTAATAGACTTAGGGGAAACAACCAATGTTATGACTAAAGAAACAATGCAATTACTTTAGTTAGCCAACCTTAGACCTACAAAAATTATTTTGTAATTGGTTGATAGGTCAACAATCAAGCCTAAAGGAATCATGGAAGATTTAGTTATCGCATTAAATTTTTAGGAATATCCTACTGATTTCATAGTCTTACAACTAAAGGTTAATCTTCTAGGCTACCCACTCATCCTAGGAAGACCATGGTTAGCTACAACTGATGCATTCATAGGCTGTAGGT
Organism: Sequoiadendron giganteum; assembly: GCA_007115665.2. Taxonomy (NCBI): domain Eukaryota; kingdom Viridiplantae; phylum Streptophyta; class Pinopsida; order Cupressales; family Cupressaceae; genus Sequoiadendron; species Sequoiadendron giganteum. Next base: position 108,759,988 of record CM021105.1, on the reverse strand, counting down.
CTAGAAATATGATAATATCTAATGGGTCCATGACCAATAAATTGGTCCTCTATCCACCAACCCAACCTTATGTTTATCTTGAGTAAACTATTTGGCCTAGTTTGGATAAGGAAGAAAATTATTCCCTATAGACATTGATGACTATAGAACAAACCATCCATTAGATGATCAGGATGAAGATGAGCCCATTTCTCACATAATATAGAATGACTGTAGTAGGAGCTTGCAACAATGGAACTATCTCGCATGCCTACAAGACCCCTTGCAAAGTATTATACCTGCCAATTCCTTAGAAGAAATATCTTAGATCTTTCATTCCTTACTTACACAATAGTGTGTACCAATTATTCTAAGCCTTGAACTCTCATATGTGCAAGAATCATCCAAGGAATTAGAAGTAATTCCAAGAAAAATGTTGCACATAAACAATGCATTGATTGAAGAGTTGTAGAATTATCTACACATAATATTGCAGGGAGACACAACAACATATGCATGGGATTACCATGATATGAAAGACATAGATCCTAACTTATGCTTGCATATAATCTATATCAATGATGGTTATAGACCCATTAAGCAGCCTCAAAGATGAATGAACCCTGCGTTAAGAGACATAGTCAAAGATCAACTTGAAAAACTCCTTAATTTAGGATTTATCTATCTTATATCTAATAGTGAAAGGGTCTCACCTTTGGTCATTGTTCCCAAGAAAGGTGGAAAATGGAGATTTTGTGTAGATTACAAGTGAATATGGAAACTAGGAAGAACCACTTTCCATTTCCCTTTATAGATCAAGTGCTTAACTCTCTAGCTAGGAAGAAGTACTTTTCATTCTTAAACGGTTTTTATGGTTACAATCAGATAAAAATTACTCTAGAAGATCAAGAAAAAACAACATTCACTTGTCCTTGGGGTACTTATGCCTACTCTATTTTTCTATTTGGTTTATGCAATGTTCCAACTACTTTTCAGAGGGTAATGCTCAACATATTTTCTGATTATGCTCATGACTATATGGAGATATATATTGATGATTTCAGCACATATGGGAGAAAATTATGAAGAAACCATCAATAATCTAGAAAAAATATTAAAAAGATGCAAAGAACATAACTTGTCACTCAAAAATGAAAAGTCATTTATGATGATGACTCAAGGAATTGTTTTAGGGCATTTTATATCAAGTGCAGGGATCCAGGTTGATCCACATAAGATGAAATTATTTATACCTTACCTATTCCATGTAAGAAAAGAGATATCAAAAGTTTCCTAGGCCATGTTGGTTACTATAAAAATTTTATAAAACACTTTAGTAAAATTGTTGCACCATTTTTGTTTTGTTGGGAAAATACATTGAATTTGAGTGGACATCAGAGTTCAACCACTCCTTTGAAGAGCTAAAGAAATCCTTGACTCAAGAACCTATTTTGAGGGGGCCAAATTGGACCTTACCCTTTCATATACATATAAATGCTTCAAATTTTTCCATTGGAGCAGTCTTGGATCAGAAAGAAGTTAACAAAGAGTATGCAATTACTACATTAGCAAGAATCTTCAGGGAGAAGAGCTAAATTATATTATTAAAAAAAGGAAATGCTAGCAATAGTGTATTCCATCAATAAATTCAAGCATTACATTACTATTTATTCAATTTTTTTCCACAAAAACCATACAACTATGAGATATTTGAAGAGCAAGCCTATAGTTGGGGGTAGATTAGTAAGATGGTTTCTACTTCTACAAGAGTTTGACATTACAATAGTGGAAAAATATAGTAAGGCTAATGTAGTTACAAATTTTCTTTCAAGATTGCTAACACAATCAGCTGGAGGAGTAGTGGATGATTCATTTAAATATGAACATTTATTTTCTCTAAATGTACATATACCCTAGTATGGTGATATTTCTAGTTATTTAGTAACAAGGTAGATTCCAGCACACTTTTCTCCAAGGGAAAAGAGATTGTTGGCACATAAGTGTTTTACATACTCTTAGCTATCAAGTTATCCATTTTGCACTGGTCCTGCCAACATCATGAGAAGGTGCATAAGGGAAGATGTAATTTTTGATATATTAAAGGATTTCCATGATGAGCCATGTGGGGGTAATTTTGCAGCAAAAATCACATCATTCAAAATCCTCACAATTGGTTATTATTGGCCATCTTTGCACAAGGACTTTGTTAAGCACACAAGGAGTTGTGATAGGTGTCAAAGAATAGGTAAGCCAACCAAGAGTGATGGAATTCCATTATAGCATCAGTTAACACTAGCTCCATTTGAAAAATGGGTTCAAGATTTTATTGGATCGGTCTCACCTACTTCCAACAATAAGGAATGCATTCTACTTTGCATTGACTATTTGAAAAAATGGGTAGAAGTAAAGGCCTTACAGTTTTCCAAATAGGGAAATGTAGCTATATTATTGTATGATGATATATTTACTAGGTATGGAGTATGTTTAGAAATAATTATTGATCCAGGTCCATAGTTTACTTCAGACATCATCACCAAATTAGGCACAAAAATTCCACACCATATCACCCTTAGGCCAATGGTCAAGTGGAGGTTACTCATAGAGAAACTAAAAGTATTCTAACCAAGAAAGTGAAATTACATAGGAAGGATTGGATTTCTAGGTTATGAGAAGCAGTATGGGCTTATAGAACAACCTAGAAAACAACCACTAGTTTTACACCCAATGAACTAGTGTATGGGAAAATAGTAGTTCGTCCAATTGAGTTTGATTATAAAACATTAAGAACATCAGTAGAACTGGAAATAGATCTCACAACAACTCAAAAGGAGATGTTACACCATTTAAATGGATTGGATGAAATAAGTATGGAGGCAATCCATCACACGGAGATAGTACAATAACAAAGGATGAATTGGCCTTATCAATATATCAAAACAAGGGAGTTTAATGTAGGGGATTGAGCATTATTATATGACTCAAGGTACACATATTTCAAGGGGAAACTCCAATTCAAGTGGTTGGGACCTTATGAAATCAGTCAAGTCTATCCTAATGGAGAAGTCAAGTTGCATACCATAGATGCAGTCAAATTTTCTCTTCTGGTTAATAGCCACAATTTGAATTTGTATAAGAATCCAGTATAGAAAGATAATATTATTTTCTCCCTATTTCAATAGTATGGTGCTCCCAGTGATCTAGATATAGGTTCAAAAACACAAAGTGATATCTCAGTGGAACATGATATATTGAGTACTTCAGCTGATCTAGAGATTAAGATACATAGCTTAATCCTTGAGATCACTCAGTATTAATTTCATATTTTACCTCACTAGCACACACAACATGATTAAAATGATGTTTATAATTTCTCTAGAGGGACCTATTTTCTATCTAACTGTTACACATTCTGAAAGGGTCATGTTATAGTAGGGACCTATAGTATAATAGCTATCAACATTTAGAAAGGGTCTTGTTACCGAAGGTACCCATAGTGTTGTCTAGAAAAGAAAAAAATTCAAATCACTTATGCCACATTAATTGTAGTTCATGCAAATTCACCTCACAGTTCTCACATGCACTATCCATATTTTCATAATAAGTACCCACAACATGATTCTTTTATTTCCTACTACTAACTAAAATTTTAAATGTTCAAACTATCACATCACCAGCTATTATCCATCTAGTCCATTTCATTACCTCACATCCACCACCTCAAAATTCATTCACCTAGAGGTATTTCTGGTTACATCAAATCATACTCCATATACATGTATTCAATTTACACACATGGTGATTAGTTAGTCTCTTTCGAAAGGTACACAAGGTACAATATCATAATTACTATAGATTTTTTTAAGCTTTCATTATATTTTTCATATTAAATTATGCATGAAAAATATTCATACCATTAATTTCCATAATTTCAAATCGTATCGTTCACAATCACAAGTTGAAGTGAGGTCACTTCAAATAATAAGTTCAAGGGGGGAGGGTACAATTCAGCCAGTTTTTTCAAAATTTGCCACCTAAACCAAATACAATAGATATATTTGACATGCCAAACCCTCATAGAGTTACACCTACTTTTTGCTAATACTTTCAATTACCAATTCCCAATCCTATGAACTTGAGTTAATTACAACCTAGAGTCAAACCTAGAACCCATTTTTGAGCTCAATTAAGCTGATACTAAGAAAGGGAGTTATAGTTATAGTACGATAGTGGAAGTGCATGATGAAACAAAAAAATAGGTTTATTTGAAGGTGGTGGAGTGGAATTGAGCTGAATTTTTAAAGTTAACACATTGAGCAGAGTAAAGAGAGTCATAATGGGAGGTGATGTTATCATAAGAGAGTTGTCGGCTCATTAGAAAATACTAGAAGATGCAATGGTCTTACCTATTTTCACAAGAGTGGGTTAGCTAGATTATTTCTTGAAGGTAAAAAAATTGACAATGATATAGTAAGAAGGTTTGTAGCCACACTGAATCATGATAAATAAATGGTGAAAGGACTATTAGTTGATGCATTTGAGGTCACCATAGCACAAGTTTCTAGGTTACCTAGAACTAGTGCAAAGTTTCCAATACATGCAAATGTAGTTGTCGCAAAAGAGGAATTATGTGAGCGAGGAGAGAATTTACACTCATCTTCACAAGGTACAAAAAGGCTCTCTTTCATGGTTTTCGGATAATTGTGCTTCCTATAGCATTATATATCTTACTTGTGATGGTAGGAAAGATCTCTTGCATACAATACATTTTAAATTACTTAGTCACCTTCGACATAATAGGCTAGTAAATGTGCCAAATTTTCTTTGTAATATGTTGAAAAAAATGGCGTCAAAGTATCAAAGGAAAGAAAGTGACACTGGCTTATCACACCATTGTTTGATTGCCTTTTTAGTAAACAGAAGGTTAAGAATTTAGTACCCATAAGTATGTTGGGATGATTTTATGAAATGTGAAGATATTAATAGTTTACTAGAGGCACTCCAGTAGTACTTGAGACTTTAGAGCCACAAGATGAACGGGTGATCCCATAATATTGGTTTACAATTTTTGGCCAAACTAGACACTGAACTAATTTTTTATGACTAAATCTTCACTTTCTAGCACCTATAGCAGTTAAACTATGAGGAATTGAAGATGATGAAAACTAGTGATTTGTTACATTTTGTCTGTAGATTCTAAATATATATTTTTTAAAAAAATTGGAGTCAGATTGCACTTCTTTTTCCATCTTTGAAAACTAGTTTTTTTTAGTAAACACCATTTTTTAGGAGTAATGCTCACCATATACAACATAAATTTTCTTCCATGAAGGATAAAATTCTTTTTTTTTTGAATTTAGATTTATAACTACGATATCTAGCACTTTCATCTGGTTTCATAGTGTTGTATTGAATATTTTTTCCTTAATCAAGTTTCTAAGTCAGACTAATTACAATTCAGACATAGGCGGACCATATAGAACATAACTTTTTTTGTATGTATCAAAATTGATTTTTTTTTTGTCGGATCAAGGACTTCAATATCTAGTGCACTGATATTTTTCAATATTTTTTGATAATCTACTATTTTTCCACATGTGCAGAACTAAAAGCCTGATTTTTGGTGAAAAACCTGTGTTTAATCAAACTAAAAAAACAAATACATAATAAAACCAAAACATATTAAAATTATATTCGTTCGATAGCTCGTTCTAAGGACTACCATCATCTAGTTGAGTTTGTGAAGTCTCTTCCATTTTCATCCTCAACTCAAGCTTCGAAGGGAAATTTTTTTGGATATTTTTGGTGCCAAAGGGGGGGAAAAGGGGTTCTAGTGAACCAGGGGGTTCACTCAAACACCCCTAGTTCTAGTGAACCCCCCTTTAATGCAATTAAAAAATAAACCCATTAAAGGGGGGTTCACTCGAATCCCTTTGGTTCTGTCAAAACCTTTAGGGGTTCTAATGAATCCTCCTAGTTCTAGTGAACTTGCTAAAGTTTACTCCATCCGAAAATGCATTTTTCCTTCCTCACTAGAATTGAAAATCAGTTTTGTGGGTTTACTCGAACTTGTAAGAGAAATTCATCATGTCTCACCTATGACTTTACCTACCCATAGCCAAGGTCAGCATGAGGAGCACAATGTGCTAGAGTCTAGGTCACTAGAAGGAGAGGAAATTCCATCTTCTTCAAAACTACGAAAACCCAAGAGTAAAAGAGGCAGTACATCCCAATCATTCACACCTTCTAAAACAAAAAAGAAAAGGAAGGATGTTCAAAAGAAGAACATGGATGTTAAAAAGGAGAAACCTACACTTAGGCATTCAGGTAAATTAAAGAAACAAGGTGTCATGAGGGGCAGTGTGGAGAAACTTGAGGAATAGGAAAAGGGCAAAGAACAGTAGGAGGAAGAAGTCATGTTAGTAGAGACAAGCTTTGAAGGGAAGGGAGATACCTTTGGTAATGTAAAGGAACTTGTAAAAAGAAAGATATAAGTGTCTACCACTTTCCATTTAGAATCAAAAGATGTGTTTATTGCAAATAAAACACAAAAGAAAACCCAAAATAGTCTGACTTATGCAAACTATTATTGTCTAGGGGGTGGTAATGAGTAGTTCTTTATAATAGAGGAAATATTTATGGAACATAGATATGTCAAGAAAGAGCTTTAGGAAGCTTCAATGGAGAAAATATCTTTGTTGGAAGAGTTAGTATAGAGTTATGAAAATAAATATAAGGAAAGGGAGATTAAAATACAAGAAGTGGAAGAAAAATTACAAACATATGGCCATGGTATAAAACTAGATTTATTGGCACAATTGGCTATTACTAGGATAGGAAATGGAGAACTAGCAGTACCAAATCAAAGAAATCCTCCCATGTGAACTCCAATTCACCATACAACCTTGTCACTTGGCTATTATCTATGGAAGGTGATTGATGAGTTTTAACAAGAAAAAGAAAAGTGGAAGAAAGAAGATTAAAAATTTATTGAAGAACATGTTAAGATGCTGGAAAAGAGAGATATTGAGTTGAGGTAATCAACTGTTACACTAGAAGAAGTGGTAGAAAAAGATGCACATATCATAAGATGTGGACCTCTAGCAAATACATATACACTATTTTTGCAAGAAAGCTTTCTGAATTTTCAGTTTAGTAGGCTAATTAGTAATCAATCAATTGGGATGAGAATTTTTTTTGAGTTTCTTAATGTTTTTTCTGATTCTACACATGAGGAGCAAGATCAATTTTGTGAATACTATTTACACAATTACGTGGTTCTAGATGAAACATAGTGGAATCCTCTGATGTTTGTAGGGGATATCTAAGTAAGGGCACTAGCATATTATTACAAGAATGAACAATTCAAGGGAGAAATAATGGAAGAATATGAGGAGGGGGAGAAATTAGTTGCTCTCCCCATAAGGAAAGAATATAAAGACCCTGATGCAGTTATAGATGAATGGTTGAAACTTGTGGATCATAAAGGTGTAGGTAGAAAAATTATGAAACTAAGGATGGTAGACTAAAAAAGTATGCAAACATTAACTATGGGTTTAGGTCAACAATGCTACAGTCATATACAAAGCAAATGGAACAACTTGAGCCAAGAGCTGTAGAGAAAGGAACCTCATTCCATGTACAATTTTACCACCATGGTTGAAAGGGTACACAAATACATGGGAATTGGTGCTGATATAGGGATTCACTAGGTACTACTAACATTTCACCCACCTATGCTACTCTATCCATTTCCACATTAGATCGAGGAGAAAGGTGAGGAATGTGAGAGAGATGGGAATATCAAAATGGGTGAACTTGTAGTTTACAAAGAATTTTACTCAAATTAGATCAAAGGATTTTATGTTGTCATGGACCTCAGGGAGATCACTGTGCTATATAATCTATACCCTTAACATTTTTCTTGAGGAAAAGAAAAAGTATAGTTGGGGGAATGATGGGTTCAATTATTAGCTCTTTTATAATGCTTTTATGCATACTTTCATGAATTTTTATATATACCTTTCAGACAATAATCCTATGTTATTCCATCTTTTCATGTTTATTATACAACCTTGGACCTAAATCATAGTAATGAAAATATGGTTATAATATAGTAGCATTGCATAGTTTATATGTGAGTATGCATGAAATGTGGATGGAATTCTATGTTTAATTATGGTAGTTAGCTTTTTGTATATGTTTTGTAGATTAACCTCTTGCAGCTCACAAAGAACTGTAGCACATAACAATTGGAAGTTGTAACCTGCAGCAAAAGGAAGATTGGGACGACAAAACAAGGGAAATGATAGATCTAATTGAATGCAATAAATACTATATGAAGCCACTTAATGGAATTATTTGTGCATCATTATGATAGGGAATAAAGTTCTAGAGAATGAGAACTCTTTAGTTGATAGGATTATAAAAACGTATTTGTGTGTTTTACATGGAATTCTATTTTACAAATTTTCAGTTCTATTAGGATTCTTCTTTCTGTTTAGTTGTAGTTTGAACAATTCAATGTTAACTATATGCTTTGATAGCTAGGAGTGGAAGTTAATGATTTTATTTATTTTTTGCTTAGAATAAGACTCCCCTACGCTTGTATATAGCTAGTGGTTGAGTCCTTAGATCAATTAGTTTTTTTTCAGTATTTTTTTATTAGTTGTTTTTCAAATTCAATTATTATCTACAAGACATGTTGGTTATGTTGGTGTTTTTTCCCACATAGGATTTGAAGCTCTCTAAGAGGTAGCCAACCTCCATAATAAAGAACCACTAAGGCTAGTGACCAACTAACAAGCTTCATTCAAAGACTGAATCTCCTACACTTTTGGCTTTGTGAAACCAAGGTGGGTAAACCTAAGTTTGTTCATAAGAATGTTTTACGATTGGTAAGAACACTTCTTCTTAAAAATTACAATACCTACACACACAATGAGATAGTAATTATTCTGGCATTGGCAGACCAAAGAATAATAACAATTATCTTAAAGAAACAGGACTGAAGATTTCAATATAAGATTTGCATCTCCGAAGAGACAAGATTTGATGTATTAAATTTGTTCAGATTTAAACCACTGTGCTTAGAACCCAACTCTGTATTCTCAAATAGGGATCCTAAAGAGATTATCTAGTGCCTCACCCATTGGGTAGGAGTCATATAAAACACAACCCAGATATTTCGAACATATCACCATAGTGATTTACACCATGAGATTTTCAGCTATCAAAACACTACAACTTAAGGAATCCTGAAGACGATATCACAAATCTGCAACTCAATTTAAGCAATTTAATTAACTTATTAAGTTAAAGCATGAAAATGAGATACACATTCAAATATACCATTGAAGCTAAATGAATATATTATTGATAAAATCATTCACAACTTATGACACAACACCAGGATAGAAACTGTTCTAATTAATTGTTGTTTATTGCTTTAGTATCTGTAATTACATAAGCATGGACTGCTTGTTCTATAATATTCATATCCTAAAGATAACGCACTAGCTAATATCATTAGCAGAACCTTCAATAAACAAACTTGTCTCTACAAGAAACTAAGCCATCGGATACAAAAATATTATCCTAAACAATGAGCCGTGAAATCTCCTTTATAGGATAGGAGAGCAATAAAGCATTGGGCTACATTGTTCATTTCAAATGAATTTCATTCACATGAAATTTAAATTCACATTCCTCATCATTAGAAAAAATTATGCATGATCCGAGGAATCAAAAAATGGTTAGACAGTAACCAATCGAAGAAGAAACAAAAAAGAATGTGTCATGCACATGCACATCCACATCTACAAGATGAAACACTAGGAAAATCACTACCCATGAGCAACACACCCAACACCAACAATCATTTGGTTGACACACGGCCTTAGTACAGGCGACCGCTTCTAGTTCTCGCCTTAGTTAGAGGCGGAACCACCTTCTTCTTTTCATCCACATTAGCACGAACTCTAGCAACCTGGCATGGTGCCTTTGTAGTTATTGGCACAACTGCAAGGGCCTCTTAGTTTACACCCATGAGCTCAGTTAAGGTTGCAAGATAACATAGATAATCTGAGTCAGTCTCAGAACCATCACTACCAGAACTTGAAGAAAGATCAATAGGGGAATTGCAATGCCCCGACCTCCTGCCCAAACCCTAGGCATTTGCCTCAAGAATGTCTGAAGGACACTATTCCTTTTAATTTTTGTGAACTCCCTGCACCTATCCTTGCACTTCGGCGTGGCTCAGACTTATCCATTGGGGATATGTAACTTAGAGATTGCAAAAAAATCCACAACCTGCCAACTCAAAAATTGCAATAATAATACAAAGAAATTCAATTGTTACTTATAGAATAATCAGGTGCGGGGAGTATTAATTTCCCAAATGTTTGCATGGGTATGCAAATGATTAGTGGCAGATATTGCCACCAGAAATTTATTTCAGGCATACAGTGCATCATTGTTTCTATTAGGAGGTTACCGCTCGCACACAAGGATATCAGGAGAGAATCCTCTGAAAAACGTGCATCATTAATAAAATAAGTTTTAGAGCGTAAAATCTCCTCACACGGAAGATTAGATTCTTCTTTGAAATTCCACCATTGATGTAGAACAGACCTGGCAAGTCGGACGACGTAGATTTAGTCAACAATCATTAAAAATCCACATCACCACCTAGGAAAGAACACAACCAATTATAGCTCATGAAAATAGGAGGTCGCAATTGGACAATAGGGCCCACCTAGCCCTGTTGCTTCAAGAGCCAGGCCACATGTCAGTTTTTCACAAACCTCGTAGTACTTTTAGGAACATTTAATTTGCTCATATGAGGCCTATGAGGGATGGTCATTATTAATCCCTGTCATTAAAAATTCACTAGTGAAATGACAGCCATCCTTCACTGTCGGCGCCTCGGGAAAAGACCCCACTTCTCCATAAATGCCAGATGGCGGCATCTTGCAGACCTCACACTACTTTAGTGACATCTATAAGAAAACCTACGAGGTTTGCAAGGAATGATCAAGATTGAAACCTGTGATCGGATGGTTAGCCAAACTGTATATAGGACATGTAGAATATTCAGGTGGGACTGGCTAGTAAAACCTTCGGCAGTATAAAAATTTAAGCTTAAGTTGCAAAAAGAGACCGATAGGTTGGGTAAAAGGGGCCAGTAAGAGCATGAAGGAAAGGCTTGATCAGACAAGTTAAGTGACCGGTAAACCTCCATAGCAAGTCAACACTGAAATATAATAATAGGGTTTCTAAAGAATACCGATCATATTTCATAAGAGATTAAAAACCCTAAACCTAAACTATCAGACCTCTAGTCTTGTAAAAGTAACCAGCCATGCTCAATTTGGATAGAAATTTTGACAAATTTCTAAGAATCCCATCAAGTTTTTCAGAATGATTTCATTAAATACAATCTGTGAAGAATTTTTTGTGTAAATATTTTGTGATGTGTAATGAATAAAGTTCAATTTTGCATGGATGTGTATAATCTAATACTTAGATCTGGTTCTAATTAGTTGAGGACAACCACTTGAGTAGGCCACTCAAGGTAACTACTCTTCACTTCATTTATAGTTGTTTATTTTTGTTTAAGTAGTTATTTTCGTTCATCATTGTTTCATAAATTTCATGGAAGTTAGAATAGATCCTCATATTTTGATTATTAGTAATTAATGTTCATGATCATTCATGCATATGGTTAATCAATAGTACTTAAAAAGCTCAGAATAATTTTAGATACTAAGTGTTGATCAGTTTTGAGTCAATACAACAATTATTTATTTGTAGCAGTTCAATTATAGGTTAAGTTATAGGCACCTATAACTATTAGCACTAGTTGTTTCTTTCATTTTTATTCAATTGTGTGAATTTACAACAAGTAGAATACCTTAATTAGGATAATCTAGGTGTCCTTAGGTCTCTGAAAGTCACATACAGTGTAGCACCATCAGAAGTTTACAAACCTTGTGTTGACATTTTAATGTAGTCTTTGCAATGTTGGGTGGACTGTTCAATGAGACATACCTCTAAATTGTGTAGGTTCTACCAAGTTTACAATACGTTAGTTTAGACTCTACAATTGTCAAGATTTATTCAAAGGGAATTGTCAAAGACATGTCAAAAATCAAGAAGCCTCATTCTATCAACTACAAACAATGTCATGAGGGAAAATAGAAAAATACCACATTTCCTACTAATGAACACTCTATAACAATTCCATTAGATTTAATTCTTATGGATCTTTGAGGAAAAATGAGGACAAAGAGTCTACAAGGTGACATGTATTTCACGATTCTTATTGATGATTACTCTATAATGATAAAAAAGATAAATCAAAAGCTTTAGAGAAATTCAAAGTATTCAAGGCTATGGTTGAAAATGAAATTGAAAGAATAATCAAGGTCTTGAGATCAAATAGAGGTAGATAGTTCACTTCTGATTAGTATGGTAAATTATGTGAAGAGCATGGGATCTAGAAACAATTTTATGCTCCTAAAACTCCATAGCAGAATGGATTTGTAAAATGGAAGAACTGGACTATACATGATATGGATAGAACAATATTGAGTTGAGAAAGTTTACCAAATATGTAGTAGAGAGAAGCAGTCTTGATTGTAGTGTATATTTTGAACAAGGCTCAAATAAGACCAAGGATTGATAAAAAAACCATACGAACTATGGAGATAGAGACCGACTTCAGTTAGAAATCTCAAAATATTTGGAAGAAAATGCTACATCAAAAGGGAGGAAGAACATTTGAGTAATTTTGTTTCTAGATTTGATTAATTTTTTTTTATTGGCTACTCTATGACAATTAAGTCATATAGATGTTTTTTATTTAAAAAAGAAGGGGTTAGGGACTTGATCCCAAGAAAAGCATCAAAAATAGACCATAAATCTAGAACATCGAACCAAATGACAATAACAAAAAATAGGCCAATAGGGCAACCAACAAACAAAAGTCCAGTCAAGAAGTAAACAAGAAATAGTAAGACAACAACTACAACATCACAAAAACCTAAAGAGAACTATAACAAGGTGGCACATACGCCTAATAAAGGATTGACACATAGACCATTAAACATGAAACATCAAAATAATTAATCTTTCTAACTATTAATCATATCCCATTCTTTTGCTAGTGTTTCTAGTTCCTTGGTCCACTAGTCCTTTCCATTGTTAGCTGCTTCATCCACCTGCTTGTCTTCTTCCTCAGAAGGCTCCATTGTTTGCTTTATTTTATTGATTTTTTCTAGACCATCCATAATTCCAAAAAAATCCTTACCAATAATACCATATATTATAGAAATCATCCTATTGAATGCTTTATCTAATCCATGAATTATATCCTACAATGATGATATCACATCTTTTTCAGTTTGGGAATTTTTTTTTACCATCCCCCCTTCCTCTTCAAGAATCTCCATTATCATAAAATTTATTTCTTTATGTTAATTTTCCTTTTCTTCAATATTTCCATCATCCTCCTCAAAATATTTCACCACTCCCTACTCAGCACTATAATCCTCTTCAACTTTCATGCCAAGAAACAACTCCATCTCTTTTATGCTTTAGTCCATCGACTCATCCTAGATAGGGATGTACTCCTCATTTGAATGGTATTCCTCTTCTCCCTCATATGATAATTTTTTTCTCTTTACATTAACACTAACTAGCCTAGTAGATCTTCTCTCCTTCCTACTGCTTGAATCTTCAACATTCCCAATATCCCCTTCATCTAGAATGTCAATAACTAATTATTTAGTTGTGCTACCTTCCTTAGAGGCCACATACTTGTGTTTAATACTAGAAAATATTTTCAAAGGTTTCTTTAGTTGGGATGGATTTCTAGGAAGGCCTTCTTGATCAAAAATACTTTCTGAGGCCAAGGGTTTTTCCTTAGGGTTCATTGGTTGTTCAAGAGGTAAAGGTTGTTCTTTAAAAATGGGTCTTTTAGAAGGGGTAGCTAAGTGGGAGGAAACATCTTTAAAATAACCACATAGGATTTGGGCATGGGATGGGAGGACAACTCTTTAATTACCACACCAAATTTAGGGATGCTAGGTTTATGTTTTTTGCTTGAGGTAGGGTTATTTTTGAGCAAACCAAGTTGATTGTTAAGCAACTTAGTTAAGAGACATTTCTCAGATTTGTTCAATATAAGAAGGGGATTCAAAGAAAAATAATAATCATATAACCTTTGAATCAAGCCCAAGTGTAGGGGAGGGTAAGGCCCTTTCACCTTACATTGTTGCAGAGATGTAAGCAAAAAGTAAGGAATATTAATTCTTTCATTGCTTATTATATATGATTCAAGAAATGGAAGTGATAACCATGCAAAAAAATATACCGACCTTCTAGGGTAAAATATCTCATAATATGTATGCTTACTAGGCTGAATGGTGTATGGATTATTTCTCTATCATAGCCATTCTGCAAACTTTTAAGCTTTTCTTCACCTTCTAGGAAACTGTCAATGAATCTATGGTACTTACCATTGCTAGAATTCATCACTTTGAGACCTATAATTCAAACCCCATGGCTTAAGATATAAGCTTGAGAGTAACAACAATACTCACACTTCCAATTTTAACTGTGTTCTCTTGTCAAGAGTTGTAAAAATTTGATGTCAAGTCATCATTGTAGCCCTAAATTACCAAAAAGAATGGGACCATACCAAATTCCTCGAACATCTTCCATAGGTCCAAGAATAGTTCAAACTATTTTTTTAAAAGGCATAGACAGTACAAGCCCTTACCTCCCAAATAAAAATAGAAACTAACTCAAAACCATCATCTTTCATCTGGAGAGTTTGACCCTTCATAATTTGTGTATCCATACTCAAGATTGGTTGAATCTTAGGCCAATGTAAATTGGTTTTGATACATGACATGTAGCTCGTGAGCGCAAGCTTTCCCTCAAGCCAATTGAAAAGATGATTAAATTTAGAGTTATCATAAAGAGCATCACCAAGGTGCCATCTATTAGTTTCTTTCATCTGGGTGTCTTCATAATCATTCCACATAGAGCCGATGAGGCCAAGGGTATCTTTTAGGTTATGATTATTTTTAATATTTGTCAAATCATCACCCTTCCCACCTTTAGTATGCATTGGCTTGAGTTAATTATTTCTAATTAACATATTTTTTATATTTGTAGGCATATTAGCCTAATCCTTTTCATAATTAATCACCTCTTCCACATAATTATTAAATGATGTTAGAGTGTTTATTACTTTATTATCCATGTCCATCACCAAATTTTGTAAAGAAAAACATGTGAAGAATAACAAGGCCACATAGCTTATTATCTTACACCAACAATTTCGAGGGGGTCCATACTCACAAACTTTATTTGAAGTTTTTTCTTGTATATACAGTTAGAAATTCAAAATTCAAAATAGGGAACCAAAAGACAACCTTTCCAAAAAAAGAAACAAGAGCCCGAACTTTTTTATTTAGCCTAGTCGTTACCATCATTACTCATTTGAAAGTGGAACTTCAAATTTCCAATCCAAAGCCTATCTTCAGAAACGTTGTCCTTGATTCTTTGTGGGAGGTTCTCAGAGTTAAAATAATCCACTACATATAGGATAAACAAACATTAGAAGCAACATCCATTGCTTTATTTCCCTCTCTAAGGGTATGTTGCACTAGGGAGTCATCTAGTGAATTAAATACTATTTTTCAGTCCTTAATATAAATTTTAATCTTCCAAGGGGGGTCCATTTTACCTTTAAGAGATTCAATAATTAACTTGGAGTCCCCTTCTATAATCATTTTTCTATAACCACATTGTTTGGCCCTTTTCAAACCCCAACAAATAGATGCTACTTTAGACTCATTACTAGAAGCAATTCCTATCCCTTTGGCATAGCCTTCCATAACTCTATTTGTATCATCCTAAAATAAACTACTTGTAGTACATTCATTCCAGGATTTTCCTTAGAACAACCATCAAATTTGAACATTATCCATCCCTTAGGGGGGTGTCCATATAGTCAACCTTCTACTCAAAATATTTGAGTATTTAATCTTGGTTAGGTCTTGCTTAATTCCCCAAAGTTGTTTAAATATCAAGTCTTTATAGGTTGGCATAACATTAGAGGAACCTAAGAAAATTGAGTTGATGCTTTCCTTGATTTGTTGTTTCATACCACTGAAGACTTCCTTGCTTCTTTTTTATTGTTCTCTAAACACCATATTGTTCCTTTCTTTCAACAAGTTCCAAGCAACAAAGGGAGGGACCTATTTCCATAACTCAACTATTATTGGGTGAGAAAAAGGGTAGTAACTCCATTGATCAATAAAATACCTTAAATTAAGGGGAAAAACCCAATCTATAAAGAGAATATCAAGGACAGTTAACCACACCTCCCTCACAAATGATCATTGGAACAAAAAATGAATTATACTTTCAAATTCCTCTCAGAAGAGAAGGAATATATTAACAAACTAAAAGCCCCACTTATTAAGAACATTAATAGTGAGAATTTTTGCATGCACAGTAGCCCACCAAAAGTAGTTGATCTTCAAAATTAATTGAAATTCCACACTTTGCACCTATTCAAGTTTTGGGGGTTAAGGAGAGACTATTCTAAACACCTATAAGAAACTTTCACTGAAAAGACACCAGAGGGATTGCTGCTCCAAACTAAAACATCTTTTCTTTCCCAATAAAATAACTAGTAATCACAAAGAATTGAATCCAATAGGGAGAAAAAGTTAGAGGCCACTAGTAGAGGGTCCCCCCTATTGATCTGTTAATCAAGAATTTGTTGTGTAAAGTCTTTCCATTTTATTTTCTTACCACTGGGTATGTGCAGGATCATCATGGAAAAAACAGGCCCTTAAGTGGCAATAAAATTCAGAAAAATCAGAGTTAGGCAACTTGACGTAAAAATTTGAATAAGTTATCTATATTATTTCAAAAATATGTAAGAATAGAATTTGTAGAAAATTGAATGTAGTTTCTAAACTACTAGGTTTATTTTTAAAAGAAAAAAATCTATTTGGTGAAAATTAGAAATTTCAATGCTGTAGTATCTAAATTCCAGGGAAAAAATAAGAAGTGGGTGTATGTCTGACCACCCTAACCACAATAAAATGATAATATTTTTTTATAATATTTTAGATATAAGTAGAGGACTTAGGTCCTGATGTGATTCATATTTGTTTGTAATTTTTTTCCAAGTAAATAATTGATTATGAATTTTTTATTACAACTTTTAAAAAATATAAAAAATTGTATGTCTGACCACCTTAACTTGGTCAAAACGTCATGAAATTTATTTTTTATTTTTTTAATCTATAGTATGTGAAGCATAGAATGTGCCACATGTTTCAGATTCAAAAAATGTGATACTGTTTGAAAGCTATATATGTTTTTCAATCAGCCTATCAATCAAGACTTTAGTCATAATTCAAATAGAAAATGAATAATAATTATTTATTACATTCAAAGTAAAGCATAATTTATATTGGTGGAAATTTGAAAATATCCTTTAAAAACCCTTTTCGTTTCATCAATTTTGGGTAAAAAAAAAGTCGTCAGCCACACGGGCCATCATATCACTTACATATCACCACTTTTTGGTCCTTCATGATCCTGCACATACCCCACCCCAATCCACATAACCATTTAAGAAGGCCCCATTGAGCCTCGTGATATTTGGTTTGATCTAATTTAGTTGATCAATTATTGAGAGAGCATGGCTTAGTCTCAGACTTCCTCCCAAAATCTAATATTTCTTCCATTCCCAACCCTTCTCCTGGTACCATATTTTAAAGTATTTCTTGGTTTTACAATATTTTTCCATACAACAGAACCATTTTCCCACTCCTCTGAAACAAGGAAGCAACATGGGTCCTCATTATACATATACTTGGCTTTTATGATGTTACCCCAATCCTTCCTTGATTAAAGAACCATCCAATATTTTATATGAGAGATTTGTTAAATAGGTTTAACTTTCTTATCCCTACACCTCTAGCCTTCTTAGGGAGGCACACCTTTTCCCAACTAACCAAAGCTAATATTTTCCTCTCTTCCATTTTGATCCAGTGGAAATTCCTCTGTATCTACTCAATTTTATTAATAATAAAGGTTGAAATCTTAAAAAGGGTGAGGACATAGACAATGATATTTTGAAGAGAAGACTTAAGAAGTTTCACCTTCCCGGCTTGACTTAATAGTTTCCCCTTCCAACCAATCAACTTCTTTAGGGTTCTCTCTATAATTCCATTCCAAAATAAATTAGGCGGCCTTTTAGTACACAAAGGAAGCCTAAGATAAGTATCTGAGATAGTTACTTCTTGAAATTCCAAAATTCTCAAGACTTTGTTGTTTCTAAGGTTGGCTAAAGTTAACAAAGAACAACTTACTTTTGGTGTAGTTTATATGTTTTCATAAAGATGACGCATAGCTTTAAAGTATGGACTTCTAGTTGGATGCTTCAACCACTGAAGCAACACCAAATAAAATGGTATCTTCCATAAACTTCTAGTGTGAAGCTTGAGGAAGGGACGTAGTTGTATTTCCTTTCAACATTCCTCTATCCAAGTTCTTCTACAGGTTACAAGCCAAGACATCAACCATAGTTATGAATAAATATGGGGAGAGGGGGTCACCTTGTCTTATCCCTCTCCCATATGAGAAGAGGCCCTTTGAATACCATTAATCAAGATTGAGTAACTAGGAGTAGACATGCATTCTTTTATCAATTTTAGAAATTTTCCTCCAAAACCGAATTTCTCCAAAACAAAAAATACGAAACCCAATCCACTCTATCATAAGCCTTCGAAATATCAAGCTTGAGGACCATCCCTGGCTTCTTGGAGTATTCCATTGAATGGATGTACACATGTGAAACAATGACAACATTCTATCAAGAAACACATTTAGCCTATTGACTAAGATCTTAAAAAAAAATTATACACTATATTGCATAATCTTATTGGTCTATAGTCCAAAATCAAAACCGCCACTTCCTTTTTTGGGACTAAAACAAAGGAGGTAGCATTAAAATGACAAAGGAGCCTTCCCAATCTAAAAAAACCTCTAGCTACATTGAAAAGATTAGAGGACAAGATGTCCCCAAATTCCTAGAAGAAGGTAGGTGGGAAACCATTAAGGCCAAGCATTTTATAAGATCCCAAGGATAAAATATCAAATTTAACCTCCTGAATTAACACTTCTCTTCCAAGGTCTTGAATATCTCTTTATGAAACCACCCATGGGATGACATCAACTAGAGAATCAAGATGAACTGAAAGGGGGATAGGATCACCACCAACATTATTAAAGAAGGATATAACCCTGTTAGCATTATCTTTATCCTTAGATAGTAAGTACTCCTTTTCATTAATAATGGAGATAATTTTGTTCCTTCTTCTCTATTTTAAGGTGGATTGGTGGAAGAATTTGGTATTCTTATCACCTCCTTGAAGCCATTGGATTCTTGATTTTTGTTTAAAGAAAATTTCTTCCATTTTCACATTCCTGAACCATTCATTCCTCAACTACCTTTCTCTTATAGAAGTGTCTTCATCTATAGCCCCTTTTTCCATCTATTCATAGATATCTTTAATATTGCTAAGGATTTTATGTTTTGTCTGGAATATGTTACCAAAAGAATATTTGTTCCAAACTTGCACATTAGACTTGATACTTTTAGGTTTTTGAGCTAAGCAATACATCAACATACCATGACAAGGCTGATTCGACTGTAGGTGAATCAAATCCTTGAACTCAAGATGTTTGTTCCACATAATCTCATATTTGAAGGGGTAGGGGCCAAGACATCTTTGATCTTCCCAATTGAAAATCATAGCATTATGGTTAGAATTCAATCTTCGAAGGGAATAAAGATTTAGCTTAGCTAGAATATCCCAATCCCTAGAGATCAACACTCTATCAATTTTAACTTAAATATGGTCACTTCCATAATGTTTGTTTGACCAAGTAAACTTAGAGTCAGAAAGGTTCACATCTAGGAGATCATTAACAACAATAAAATAAGCAAAGTCTGACATGTTATCGATGAAATCCTCCAACCCACCCAGCTTATCCGAAGGATCAAGTAGGGTGTTGAAGTCCCCTGGAAGCATCCATCTAGTCCTCAAGTCTTTCAATAATAGCCTTGACATTGAAATCCAAATTTGATATTTTTTGGCCTAATATTTGAAGCATAAATGTTAAGGAGGCTCCACTTCAAGTTTTTCCTTTCAACTTCCAAAACAACTTCTAAATAATTCTTACTACTAAAGCCATGAGACCCTGAGATTTTTTTTGGATTCCACAAAGTTTCCAAGCCCCCAAAAGCTCCATCAACATTAATAACATAGAACTCCACCCTTGGCCAAATATTTTTAACAAACTATTCAAAAGTCTCCTACTGCATTTTAGTTTCTTTGATTAGGAGGATATCAACCTTCAAATCAATTATACTGCACTTCAAAAAATGTTTCTTTAAAGGGTTATTTAGCCCCCTAATATTCCATGTCATAATCTTCATAAGGTTGAAACAACTTTCAGTAATGGGACAATATTGACCCAATGGGAGAATTCCCCCCAACATCACTATTTAGGTTTAGGCTGGTTAGAGAGACCTTGAAGGGTCCTTTGTTTTCTTGAGGCTATATTTCTAGATGCATCTCTTGTTCTTACATCTTTATTATTTAATCGTCCCACCTTTTGGTCACTACCTACATATGATTTTTTATTATTTTTATATATTTCACTGACTTGAATTTAGGGATTCTCTCGAGGTTCATCTTGAAGTGGCAAAGAAAAATCCATTTCCTTAAAACCTAAAATTTCTAATGAAGCCTACATCCTTCTATTAAGGTTTTTTGGAGAGAGCATTCCCTCACCATCTAAAGAAATACACAAATTTTTGCTAATATCTAGCTTGGAGCTTTTAGGGGACTCCCAGGGTGTAGTTGCTTCAATTAAGTGGAAAGCAACACAAACTACAAGGGGAGGAGAAGCCGTAAAGCTAGTACCATTTTTCATCAAGCCAACATCCACTCTTACATCTTATGTCAAAGCTAGAGTTGGTGCTTTGTTTATCTAAGGGGATTTCGTCTCCATATTTTTGTTTCCAACAAGACCACCAATGGTAGGTTCTCTTACATCTTTTGATGGGAGAGATGCCACATCCCCCTTCTTCTTAAGGGATTTCAGCTCCATCATTTTGACCCCTACAAGAGTAGCTTTGTTAGGAGAAGGAGCATCAGATGCTAGAACAAATTTATCTTTTTGATTCATTGGTGTTTTACAATCATGACAAAGGTGGTCAAACTTACCACATATTTGGAAAAAGAGACTAGCCTTCTCGTACTCAATAAGTTGGCTCTAGGTTCCGAGCTTATAGTTTAGGGCTATAGTGGAAGGAAGGACACAATTCATAACCACATTAACATATAATCTAGCAAAAACAAGTCGAGACTTTTGAGCCATCACATTATCAAGAACAAGCAGGATACTAAAGGAATTAGCCATTCCTTGGAAAATCTTACAATCCGAAAACTCTAAAAGGAGGCCAAGAAACCTAATCCAAGTGGAGGCAACATAACCCACATAAATAAAAAATAAAAAATAAAGAATAAAGGCACACAACCCTAATTTATATTTCTTTAATCAAATGTCAATAGAAAGATCTATGCTACATATAAATTAATAATATATATAATTTGGTTGAAATCAAAACATTACATTATCATTTTAAGATCTCTACTCGTCTTGATCATAGAGTAGGGGAGAGGGGTCAGTAGTCGTGCAGGCTAACTTTGTCAGCATGTAGCGATTGACTGGAATATCGTAGAACCTTCGTTTATTTTTTTGAAATGTAGACTGGCCTCTTATTTATCTATAACTAAGGTTTGGAGGTGTGACTCATCATGCAACTCGCCACATCAAGACATCTATTGAGAAGTGTCTAAAATTTGACTTTTTAAAGGTTCGACCTAAACTTAGTCATGGAACCCCCAATAGTTGAACAAAAAAATATCATTTGTTGCTTGTAGAATATCATATTATTATTTAAAATTAAATTAATATACAACCTAAATGGACCAAAAACCTATTGATAACCATAAATCTTTGAGATCTCTAGCTTTTATAATCAACATATATGGATCAATAGTCGAACACAAAAAAACTATTTGTTGTTATGAAACCAACACATAATTATTTAAAATACAACTTATATCAAATAAAAATGAACCAATAGTTGAACACTACTTTTTTTTGAAAATCCTTCACATTTAATGGGAAAATACATGTTATTTATTGTGCTCACCTTTTAAATTTGTGATTGGACAAACTATTGATATAAAATACTCCAATGCTTTTACATTGCTACCCCAATAGCTGTACACATAAGAACAATATTTTTTCACTATGATAAAAATACTTGTTTAAATGATTGTCTTATTTTATTAAATGAGCATTTTATTTTTTAAATGATACACTTATAGTGGATAGTTATGATATTTTATTTGAGACATAAAAATACTTATTTCACTTCTTCATGAATGTATTTATGGTTTTTTCATATAACATTTAGAGGTTTTCATGTGTTCAAGTATGGGTCCACTTTTGATCAACATTTGATTATTTTTTTATTTACATTTGGACTATTTATTTCCAATATATAGTATAAATATGTGGTAAGATTGGGTAATATAATCACAAATGACTGCACAACTATTGACCCCGCATGACTAGTGGCCCCTCTCCCTTATATAGTATATGGAGTCACTAAATTAAGACATATCCAAAAGTATGAGCAATGTTGTTTAGTCAATACCTTTGAACACAAACGGAGACACGTTTATGCATTAATTGTTTAATCTCTTTAATAAAGCGCAATTTGGTGTTTCTTGAAGCATTTAAGATGTCAAGGAAGAAAAGAAAAAATAAACTTTTTAACCTGACGTACGAAATATTAATCTAGCCATACTTCCTACTGTCGGCAGGATTTATTATGTGACTTTAATAAATTCGTGTACAATGAACCTACATTTTAATTTGTTTTTTTTATGTTACTACGTGTAATTAAGATGGAAATACTAACAAAATGAACTATCGAACTTATCAAACACACCATAAGATCAGAGAGTCGTGAACAAAATTTTCATTCTAAATAAAAATCAACGTAGAGACAGGTAACTCCTCTCTTCTTAAGCCCATATCTAAAATCTTTTCATTTAAGAAGGAAGCACTCGAAGTCTACATAGATCAAGACATAAAGCAGTTAGAAATATACTGACTAGAGCTTTAGAGAAAGGGAAATGACCTTTGATTTCCGGATCATTGCAGAGGGCTAATGCCAATGTAGTTTTGCCACCACCCCCGATACAGTGCAGCCCAACCAGAGACACGTCTCTCTGAAACAAAATATCCTTCAAATCTCCTATAGATTTCCTCAATCCCACGTAGAACTGAGATGTACAAGGAACATTATTATGATAAGAGTACGTCGAATCATTCACAATTTCTGTGCAGTCAATCAAATCAGCTGAATCCATTTGTTGAAGCATCATGGTATTCTTGCACGGATCATTTGTGAGCATAGAAGCTTGTTTGAAGATTGATTCCTTCAGCATGCTACGTGCATCTGCACACTGGATATCTTGTAGATGGTAAACACTTTCCAGATCTTCCATGAGCCTTCTTAAATGGAGCAATATGTGGACAGGCATCAGCTCCACAAAGTCATTGATCTCCTTTTCGACCTTGAGGATTCGAGATGCATACCTAAGATTGAGAGGAAGGTTGAATGGGCCAATATTCTCACATTCTTTTATCAACGCGGCTCCATTTATCAGTGTCTTGTAAAAGTGGTGAAAGATTATATTTTGTTGATCTTTAGGTAATTGCAAATCCTGCAAACAAATTTCTTGAATAGCTGGGCTTAGAGTCTTCAACAGAGCATCCACTCTAACGCACAGAGACTTGCTGTTCAACATCTCCATAGCCTGATGAAGATATTTTCTCCTTTGCACAATTAAATTTTCTTTTGAAAATTTATACTTGCTAATGTGCGTTGGCTATTCCCCCCCCGCCGGAAATTTACTCAAAGACTTGGCTTGCCCATGTGCGCAAATTGCGAAAGCTTCGTATTCTTTTGTTGGAAGCGATCAGGAAAACAACGAAGCGTGTTCATTAGTCAGAGTGGATTGCGTGTCAAGGAGAGAAACATGTCATACTTAGAATTGTATACACATTGTTGGTTGGAACCAGGTATTTCAACATCATGTTCTGCATACATACAGAGTGTATTTTCTTTATAAACATTGCTTGACAAATTCTTTCTTGCTAATATTGGAATGAAGTTCTCTGTGGACGAGAATTGCGAAGTCTTAGCACGAGCGCTTGGTTTCCTGAATGTTTCGCCATTTAAATTAAGAAATTGCTGGACTTTTATCGTTTTCCTTTCACACACATGGGATGTATCGTGTACGTCTTGCTTTGTTATTTCGTTTGGTCTACATTGCAGTTATCAGGAAAACTGCGATCTTCCACGGTACCAGCTATTGAGATGCTAACTTTGAGGTGGCAGTTTTGTTGGGATGATATGTTAAAATAATTTTATATCTTATTTATACTAAATAATTATAAATAATTATTTTATATTTAATTGTCAAAAGTTTGTTTTTGATTATTTAGCTTTTTTATTCATGTTTAATATATATTTTTTTGGAAAAATGCAATATATTAATAAAGAAATTTAATTTACAAGAATATATAAGTGTCTAGAGGAGGCACATTCCAATCAAAATGATCGGAAGAGACCATAAATTATATTGAATATTTTTAATCTTAATATTACAAGTTTAAGATTTTTTCATGGTATATGGTTTTATTTAATCAACGATCGAAATCCTTTTTTCCATTGAGAGAGATAAGGTTGTTTTTCCATTTTTATTGAAACCATGTTAGTAATCATTTCTTGCTTTAGATTGAAACTGTGATTTGTTCCAATATTCTTATATAAATTTAGATGCAAGAAAATAAAGTTACATATAAAGTAGCAAATGTGTAGATGCTACTTGATCACTAGAGAAATGTCTTTTTTATCATTATTAGAGTCTCATTGCCCCCTACTTCACACATAGGTCACTCCCCTCCTTGTTGGCATTATTATGGATATAATTAGAGCGATCAAAGAGGTTTAGAGTCGTAGTTACATGCTTCTTAGTCACTTGTTAGAATGAATAGGGATATATTTTTTATGGGTGGTCATAGCATTTATGGCCATCCTTAACCTCCTCCTAACTATTAAGGCAAAAAGTTGTCTCAACCTTTGACTTCTCTAAGCATGTTTACTTATTTAGTTGCCTATTTAATTATGTATTACTCATGGGCTCCAATTTGTTGACTTGATAACTTAAGATAGAGTTAGAAGTGGAAAGTTGCCATTGTAGGTGGAGTTGTGCATGAAGATATTTTTTATTTCATGTAGAATTTGCATAGAATGTGAGTGCCTTGGAGGTGTAGTTATATTTTGGTAGGTATAGCTTTTACAATTAGTAGTTGTTATATTCCATGTGTTGACAAGTGAAAACTTATTGTTATGCATGTGTAGTGGTTTTGTGTGTGACCCCACCTATAGATGGCGTTAGTGTGAATAATTAATCTATTCACTATATTTAAGTGAACTTAATTTGATGAAGTTAGACAATTTCTTTTCTGACCGAATGTGCAACGTATAAACCTCTAGAGGTTACCAAGTTATTTGATTAACCTCATGCACACACCTTTTGAGATTGGAAAACTTTTCATCTCACCTCCAAGGTCACTCAACACTTGGCACACAAGGTTGATGACTTGGTCATAGAGGTTATTGTTTTGAACACTCCAAGTGTTCATAAAGTTGACACCTATGGGAAGCTTTTCTACACTTTTGTGTCACTTCATAAAGAACTTATCAATTCACCTCATAGGTGGATTGCCTCATCCTTGCCTATATAAGCAAGGCTTTATACTCAATGCAACTTGGAACAACTAAATACAATCTATGCATTTTTGTTCATTGTGCTTGTCTCTTTATCTCTTAAATATCCTAGTTTTTAATATTTTCAAGCCTCTAGTTGAATTAAATATATTTTGTTACATTCCATTGTTGTGTTTTAACAACTGCAAGAAGATGGTTAGGCATTTTTAGAAGTATTCTGAGGTGCTATTGGGAGTCAACCTGCACCTCCACTCATAGAGAGAAGAAATCACCCAATCCCGACGTTAATCTCTATTTACAAAATCGTGGCGCCTCAGAGATGCGTGATGTACATTGGCAGAGGCTAATCTCTGTTGTTGGAGGTACGGTTTGTGATTGTGACCCCTGTAATTTATTTACAGTTTTGCGCTTTCTTTGTGAGACTAATTGAGGGGCAATTTTTGCCTTTATTACGCGCATATTAATTTCCATGAATCATTCACTATAGGCCATGATTGAGCCATGAGGCGTCTATTGCAAGCGTGTTTTGATGCGGATTCCTCTGTTATAGGAGGGATTTCTTCATTGGAGGAGGAAAATTATCTGCAGCGACATGATTTGTTGATTGCAGGTCGGTATAACCCCGACGCCACGCAATTTTAATTTCTTGCAGGGCGATTTTCTTGAGGTATTTTTTCAACTATAGGCTGCACACACTGGCTGTAATTTGCTGCTACTCTCTGTGATTGTTGGTACCTTTGTGAAGGCGCAAGGGTTTGAGTGTAGCTGTAGCTACGAATCTCCTAAGCACACTATTTGCATTGCAGGAATTTGAAGCCACACTCAGCAGTTAGCCACAGTGAAATCTCCTTATCGGTACGGAAATCAGTGGCAAAATTTGCAACGGCATGTTTTATAATTTTGCAAGCCATGAATTTCTTTTCTTGCAGGTCGCATACCATTTTCTGGCTACGTTTTGTGAAGTGAGAGGTCACGAATTTTTTCAATTAGATGCGTCTTGAAACGACATCCTTTGTTTTGAAGGGCACCACGATTTGAAAGGGGCACGGGGCCATAATCTCTGCATCTCGATTGGGCAAGATTGCCGAGCTACAAATTGTCTAGTTACATCTGACCGAGAAGCTTCAATCTCTGATCTCGTCAGTATAGATTGTGTGTTGCATATTGTCTGCCAATAATTATTGCCAGCTACGCCTAGCAATCCTGCATACTTTGCACATCTAGACTCTTTGAAGACCCAATATTTAACAAAATTAACTGCCAACCAATAGCTTGTGCGGCCTATCCTTCAGTTAAGCAATCGACCTTCTAGTGCCAGCTCTTTACCATCAATTAACTGTGTCAATTAATTTTCCTTCTTTGTAGTCTTTTGACTCTTTCTAAATGCCACATCAAGCATAAAGGCATTGTCAATCCTTTTTTATACTCCTAGTGGTTAAAATCTTCATGTTAACATTTATTACAATAGTTGTTAACATTTTTAGTTACATTAGTCACTGTTTGTAAAAAGGGGACTATTCTTTATTTTGGCATAATTTAGAAATGGGGGAGGGTTTTTTTTTTTGTTTTTTATAACCTGCAAATGGGAGTTGCAATTTTTTGTCTTAGTTAAAAAATTGTGAAAGAGGAGTCATTTTTTTCTTTTCAATGAATTTGACAAAGGGGGGACCATTCCTTGAATAAGGGGGGTTTTTATTTTATGTTTTTTATCTTTTATTGAGGTTTGCAAGACATAACTTAATCTATGTCTTCTTAATCAATTTCATGACAATAAACTTGTAGAAATCATTATATCTATATGTTTGTAAATGCACTAATATAAAGTGCCACAAAATTGAATGGGGGGTTCTACCATTACAACAATGGATCATTGAGATTCTCACCTCATGTGAGTGTGCCTTGGACTGCACCTTTCCTTAGTTTATTGCACATCTCTACATTCCTTACACACTCTTGATCTCAGTTTGTTTGTCTATTTCTCTTAGAATTAAGGGGGGACTATGATGTGTTGTGCTAATACTTCTTTCAATGAAGCAATGGAGGAATTTTCTTTTTGAGAGGCCTAATGAACCTTCTATCTTGATCTCTCGTATGGGATATTAATTCAATGGATCTCACAGTTTGAGATTATAGTAATCTTAATCATAATACTAGATATTATTATCGACTTCATAGAGTTTGATTAACTTTGTGTACATTGTTTGAGTAGTGTTCATACATTCACTCACACATTGTTTTGTATCTCTAATCTTGATCCACATTTCTTGGAGATTCATGGATTCTAGGAAATACCAATTCATTGTCAATAGATTTTACAACTTCTACATGCTTTAGGAGTTCATCATCATCATGTTCCTATCATCAAGGGGCATATTTTTAGAAGGTCTTAAATCCTTCCAATTCTCTTTTTTTGGAGAGGAGTCTTGTTTCCACTAGTTTATCTCCTACTCCACTTTATGAGAGAATGCAATCTACAAGGGTACCGAACATTGCCTTTAGTCGAGACACATTTCTATCTAATTACACTTTTGTGATCTCCCCAAGTATCACTTAAGGGGGGTTGTTATTGTGAATAATTAATATATTCACTATACTTAAGTGTATGTAGGTTGATGAGGTTAGACAACTTCATGTCTAACCAAATGTGCAACATTTAAACCTCTAGAGATTACCAAGTTAGTTAAACTCATGCACACACCTTTTGAGGTTGGAAGGCTTTCTATCTCACCTCAAAGGTCGCTCAACACTTGCCACACAAAGTTGATGACTTGGTCATAATGGTTGGTTTGCACACTACAGCTCCTAAGGTTGACAACTATAGGACACTTGTCTACTCTTTTGTGCTAGTTCAAGGGAACTTGTCAACTCATCTCATAGGTGGGTTTCCTCATCCTTGCATACATAAGGAAGGCTTTGTATTCAATGTAACTTACTAGATACAATCTATGTATTGTTGTTCATTATGCTTGTCTCTTTATCTCCTAGATCATCTAGTTTCTAATATACGTGCATTATAAATTCTAAGTAAACCATATGGTAATATATTTATATTAATGATTTAATGATTGTAATTTAATTTTAATGTTTAAAAAATGAAGTGAAAATTATAATGATTATAATTTATGGTGATCATTACAATTTATTTAAAGAATACATAGAGTATGTTTTAAATCTCTAGCCTTATGAAATGTATTGCATTGTTTTTTCATTAGTGTTATCATTAATGTAAACCTCTAATCTAGTCATTATGGGGTGTTTCCAGTGTCGAGAAGGTGTTGCTAATGCACCATGATCACTTGGTTTCCAAGTTCTTTTGAGAAAATTTCTACAAAGAGTATACAAGGTGTTAGGGATGTACTTTGTATTGTGTTCCATATTTCTTCATTCTTGAAGATGTGCCTATGTGGTTTGGATATGATTATTAGTAGTTGTTGAAGGTGTTATATCTAGAGTTTTAGGTTCTAGATTGTGTAGCAATAGAATATGTATTTGAAAATGTGTTGGGACTATCTCTACCTTGTGAAGGGGGTTGTCTAAGAGAAATGGAATTGCTCAACATTTTAGTGCATTGAAGTTTCATGTCTTGAAAACTTGGAAATGTGCTAATAATGCTTATATCTATCTTCTCTTAAATGGTTTAGTGTTCCATTGTTCCAAAATCTTGGTTCATGACTTGTGTCTTTGTGGAAGTGTGACTGGTTACACAAGATGATAGCATTTTTAGTTTCATGTGTTTGTGAAACATTGAAAATTATCGCTCTATTTTTTGGGAGACTGGACCACAATTTCCTCTAAATTTAATTCAAGGAAACCCTAGAGACCTCAATCTAAGGATGAAACTAGGGAAAGAGATATAAAATAGGGTGTCCTAGGGGTGTGATTAAAGACTAAAATGGGGTTCACCACCAAGCAAGGGCTTGGAAAGAAAGGAATGCAACGATATGTAAACCAAATTATGCAACCCATGATATGAAACTAAAAATTAGAAGAATGGACTTAGAAAGGATAGAGGAGCACCCGAAAAAATGAAGAAGCTTGAAACAAGGTCTATACTACTAAAAATATGGCTTTGAATGCACATTGAGACTCATATGCTAGTATGTGTGATTTAGTTCCAATTTAGGGTTTCGGTTTGGAACTGGAATCTAGAACTGTCAAACAAGGATCTATGAAAAATGCTTGAAATATGGTATATTGGGACTCATATGCCACTAGTCGTGATTTAGTCCTAGTATCAAGGTTGATCTGAAGCTTTGATATACTCTAATTTTCTCTTGTAGATTATCTCCCATGAATTCTTTGAGTTTGAAATACTATATTGCAATCTCTAGATGACTTTATGTGATCTTGCAATGTAGATGAAAACTTTGACATCTTGTAACTTGGACAAATTTTATCCAATCTTTCTCTTCGATGGATCTTCAACCTAGATCTACAAATCACACATCAAAGAGATGGATTTTTTTTGTTTTGTTAATGGATAGGGGTTTTCCTTGGTCAAACCCCATTTTTGTAATCAAACCTTGAAATGAATAGAAATAGAAAGAAGGAATGTTGAATGAACAATATGCTATGTTGAAACTCACCAAACCCTTGATATGAAGGCTACAATCTTGTAAGTAATGGCTAGCATGAATGTAGATCTTGACTCTTGAAATTGTATGATATGGATCTTGACTTGAATGCTTGCTTGAATCTGTAGTGTTAAAAAATGTCATCGGTGACATTTTTGCACATGTTTGGGCCCTCTTTATAAAATTAAGCTTAATTTTTCCTTGACTTAGTGTTGTAATGTGTTTAAAACACTCACATTAGGTCTTGGGCCCTTGTAAACTAAATAAACCTAATCCTACCTAATTTAAGGTGTTGGAAAGTGTTGTAACACATTTTCACACTTTTTAAGGGTTGTCATTAATAATTGGGCTTCCTTATGTTTTAATTGGCCTTATTTGGCATCCATGTGCCTCATTTAATGCATATTTTTGAGGATAATATCGACATCAATTAACAACCAATCATAATCCAGGTGCTTCTAGCTTATGTGGCCTAGATTTGGTTGTCTGGGACCCATATTCCACCTTGGGCATATGGGCCTCACCTAGGGTTTTGGGTCTCGAGCTGAATTTTACACCTTTCTAAGAATTTTTGAAAATGGTCCCATAATTTATA
This sequence comes from Sequoiadendron giganteum, assembly GCA_007115665.2. Lineage (NCBI taxonomy): Eukaryota > Viridiplantae > Streptophyta > Pinopsida > Cupressales > Cupressaceae > Sequoiadendron > Sequoiadendron giganteum. The sequence goes on along the minus strand of CM021105.1, from coordinate 108,728,853 downwards.
CCTAATGGGACTCATACACCACCTTTGGTATATGAGTCCTGTGTGGCCCAAAATTAAAATTAATTCAAATTCTTTCTGGGAATTTATCCTCCTAGATCTAATGACGGCTTGTAGTGATGTAATTTCAGGAGTTTTGCATAATTAAGTATAAATACCAGGGAAAACTTTAGTGGTGAATCTTTGCCAGTTGGTGAATAATAGAAATCGGGAGCTCCAAAAATGGTGAATAGTACAAGTTAAAACAGAGACTGAATCGCTAGGTTTTTACAAAAAATAATTTTGTCTCAATTAATTTTCCATGTAAACAATGTGTCATTGGCACTAATTCGGCAATAGTTTATACAGTAAAAATTTAAAATATTAATAATATTCGCCAGTAATATTGTGTAAATCCAGAGAATCAAGAAAGGAATATACTATATTTGTGCCAAGCTCCTGAAAAGACATCTGATCAAAGCTCTGTTTGATCTCCATTGTTCACTATTTCCAATATTTCATGACATACATCATCATCGTTGTATTGGCAGGACATCCCCAAGTGTCCCATAGATGATGTTTACTCATGTTGATAAGGCTTCCATACTCCACCTAGGGTCCACAAAGGCATGGGTACACCACTTGTGTAATTCCGAAGAATCGTGAAGGGAATCTACAATATTCGTGTGAAGCTCTTAGAAAGACATCTGATCAAAGCTTTGTTTGATCTCCACCATTCACTATTGTCAATACTTCATGACATACGTCATCATTGTTGTATTGGCGAGACATCCCTAACTGTCCCACCAATGATGTTAACTTATGCTGATATTCGCTCATAGAATGAACTTGCAGCCATCTAATTTAAAAGCTAATTGATGGTAAAATTTTGAAGTTTTATTTAGTCTTACTTTTCAAGTGAGATTTTTTATAAACACTACATGTGTGTGTGTTCCAATCGTGACAGGAGCGCACAGAGGCCATTTGTCCCCGAACCCCATGAGGGGGCATTCCTCCCTCGACCCCCACAAGGGGGCTCTTCCCCCTTGACCCCTACAAGAGGCACTGCCCCTTGACCTAGCCGATGGCTGCTGCCCTCGGGCCCCTACTTCAATATTAAAAAAAAAAAAAAAAAATATATGGGGCAACTACATCGACCAACTTTGCAAAATTTTAAAGGAGAGATTCGCCATTGTAATTAATATTTTTAGTGATTATTCACTAGGATTCACCATTGTGATTATTATTTTTACCAATTATTCATGAAGAATCGCCAGGATTTTACAATTTTTTTAATACTGTGCATAAGATTCACTAGGAAAATTAATATTTTTTTTCAAATAAAAGGAAAGATTTGCCAGGATTTTACATGTTTTCCGAGGGGGGGTTTCTTAAAGTAATCCTTGATAAATATAAGGTTTTTTCACTCATTTTCATCCCAAGCATTCAACTATTCATCCTTATAGAAAATATGAGATCACAAGTGCATTAAAGTGTTTACAAGAAGCATTCAAGTGAATTCAAGGAAATATTATCAAGTGTTTTAGAGCATTATTCAAGCATCAAATATCATGTGAAGGTCATCATCCATCATTTTTTTTTTGAGCTAACAATTATGATGTAGGATTTCATGATTCAAGTTAGCACTCAATCCAGGATCTATCACATTCAAGAAAGAGTCAAGATCTACATTCATTGAAGCCATCTCATACATGTTTGCAGCCTCTTATTGTTAGGTTTTTGTGAGTTCCAACATCATATTTTGTTCATTCATCATTCTCTATTCCTATTTCATTTTATTTCAAGGTTTGATTACCAAAACTAAGTTTGACCAAGGCAAACCCCTTCCCACTAACAAAACAAAATATTACCCTATCTTTAGTTTGTCATTTACAAATTTAAGTTAAAGACATATTGAAGAGAAAGTTTGGAGAAAGTTGTCAAAGTGTCCAAAGTTGTTAAAGTTGTCACCTTGCATTGGAGATTCCTGGAATAGATGCAAATTGCAAATTGGTGTTTCAAATCTAGAAATCAATTGGGAGGGCCCAAACTAGTATGAAAATATAGAGGGATACATTTGTTTACACTACATTTATCCCCCACTTTAGTGAGAGGAGGAACTTGCTTCCAACTCATACTAAAGTAGAAAAAACTTGCATCAAGAGGGGTCCAAATGTACCTATGCTAGTACGATAGGAGGAAAATGATCAAGCCCCCGAGATGAAGATCCTATGGCAAACCAACATAGGCACAAAAGAACACACATGAAAATAATATGACGCAACAAAAAGGAACAAGCATACACATCTAAAGACATAAAGAAGAAAGAAAAAGAAAAGAAAAAAGAGGGTGGGTCAAGCTTTGATTATTTTTCCACCAGATTATTGAAAAGGTTAAATTAGTTTTGATGGAAAGCATAAGACAAATTATGTTCTTTATCTCAAGGTTCTCTGACATAATATTCTTATTGTAGGACAAATGTTTAGTAGAGGATATAATCTAGTGTTTTAGGATGATGGTTGTGAAATAAAAAAAGGAAGCTTCAAAAATCTGGTTGCTAGAGGGATAAAGATATAAGGGAATATTTATCAATTCAAAGGTGCTAGTGGTAACAGTTTTATGAATCAAATCAATGAAACTTGGTTGTAGCACCGAAGAATGTTTCATATCAATTTTAATAGCCTAGTGAAGATCAACACTATAAATGTTGTGAGAGATAAGCCAAGAATTACAAAACCTATCAATGCATTTGTAAGAGAGGGGGACTGACCACTGCAAGACCCCAGGTCATGAAAGGCCGAGAGTAGTAGGTTGCCCTAACTTACCTCAGTTTAACAGATAGTTACGAAAGGAGGGATGAGAATAATGAGGACTGTGGAGTCCTTCAATAACCCTATAGACCCAAGGTTTGAAAGGAGACTAGGTGAGTCATTTTTTAGGTTCTACTTTGTGTCTTAGATAGCTCTTTGTTAGAGGATAGAAGTGTGGTTCTAGGACAACAGTGTGGCGCGCTAGTGTCTCTCAAGTGTGTTGGCATCCATACGACTAGAAAACTAGGGATACAAGGCTTGACCTCTAAGAAAAAAACTAACAGCCTAATCATAAATTCCTAAAGGTGTAGAATAACACTATGGCAGGGTATGTGCAAGATCATCATGGAAAAATAGGCCCTTAAGTGGCAATAAAATTTAGAAAAATCAGAGTAATGCAACTTGACATGAAAATTTAAATAAGTTATCTATATTATTTCCAAAATATGTAAGAATAGAATCTGTATAAAATTGAATGTAGTTTCTAAACTACTAGGTTTATTTTATTTAAAAAAAATATATTTCATGAAAATTTGAAATTTCAATGTAGTAGTACTTAAATTTCGGGGAAAAAATAAGAAGTAGGTGTCTATCTAACCACCCTAACCACAATAAAATGATAATATATTTTTATAATATTTTATATATAAGTAGAGGAATCATGTCTCGATGTAATGCATATTTTTTTGTAATTTTTTTCCAAGTAAATAGTTAATTATGATTTTTTTATTACAACTTTTAACAAATATAAAAAAATGTATGTCTAACTACCTTAACTTGGTCAAAACCTCATGAAATTCAATTTTTTTTTAATCCTATAGTATGTGAAGCATAAAATGTGACATATGTTTCAGATTCAAAAAATGTGATACCCTTTGAAAGCTATAGATGTTTTTCAATCAGCCTATCAATCAAGACTTTAGTCATAATTCAAATAGAGAATGAATAATAATTATTTATTAAATTCAATGTAAAGCATAATTTATATTGGTGGAAAGCTGAGAATATGCTTTCAAAACCCTTTTTGTTTCATCATTTTTGGGTAAAAAAAAATTCGTTAGCCACATGGGCCATCATATCACTTACATATCACCACGTTTTGGGCCATGATGATTCTGCACATACCTGACATATGAAACATAAAGACGAATGTGATAAAACAAGTATATTACTAGAAGAATGACAAAGATGATCTCACACAATAAATTGTTCGCAAACTCACTCCAAGATATCTCCACCTCCACACAGAAAAGAGGGAAAATGTTGGGGGGTTGTTTAGGGTCTAACTTGGTCAAACCCCGATTTTGGTGTTTCGACCTCCACAATAGCCAAGTTTTCCACAATATAGAAATAAAGTGATAAAGAAGGAAATATAAGAAAAGTACACCAAAACACTACAAAATAGTAATGTGCTAACTCTACCAAGTATTAGAGAAGATGAGTGAGGAGCTTACCACCTCCGTCCAAAGCGTTCAAGGCTAGTGAGGTAGAAAATGAGAGGAACTCAAGCCTCTACTGCAATGGAGTTGTCTAGTGCTTGCTCTATTGAAGTGATGGAGTGAAGAGATTGTTCCTATGAAATGTGAAATGCTACTAGAATGCTTGAAATGAATGCTCAAATCTTGTGGATAAGTGAATGAATAGTGAAGAGATCAACTAGCTTCCAAATGGATGAGGAAATGGTCAATATGAAGAAGGAAGATGAAGAAAATATCATATTAGGTTCGGCTAGCCGAAGGGAGGTGTTACTATTTTACTTCCAATAGGAAGTGTAATTCCTCTATAGACTCTAGTCATAGGAATCTGCTAGGGATGTAAGCGCACAATGTGGATGTCTAAGCGCCATGCAGGCATCCTTCATAAAAAAGCATCTACCAACACTCAAAACGGGTGCCAAGTGTAATGAAAACAATGGGATTATGTAGAATTAAGCCTCTAAAATTCAATTTCTAAAGTGGAGAAGGGTGAAAGGGGAATCTTCATTAGGGGTGCAAATTCACTCCTATACATTTTGCCCCCACTTTAGTGAGCACAAAAATTGGTGAGTGCTTCAGTAAAGTAGATCAAAGAATACATAGGGTTAGAGATGTATACCTAAACCATCGAGGAATCAAATCACGGTCCAGTGAACCCGAGAGTGTAGGGCAGAAAAAGGACTCCATAACTCTGCATAACTATAAATTTGAAGAACAAAAGCGCCTTACAGGCCCAAAAACCTACAAGGGAGGTATCCTCCAAGAACTCTCACATGAAGGAAAATAGGAAGAGCACCTTATAGACCCATAGACCTGCAAGGGAAGGTATCCCCCAAGAACTCTCATATGAGGGAGATTGAGAAAAGGGGACTCTGCAGAGTCAACAATGATGACATGTTTACCCATAGATAGAACATGTCAAGAAGCAGTCACACCTGCCAGAGAATGGATAGTTATACAAACCATCACTAAGTAGGAAGACTTTGAAAGGGGTCCCTCAAGAACCCTTCAAAAGGAAGATGGTTCCGCTCAAGGGATGCACTATTTGAAAAGTAAAGTCTAATCAGGCTGCCCCTAAGCTAGATGTAATGATGTGAAGTGAGCCTAGTCGGGTTGCCCCTAGGCTAGACACAAAGATGTGAATTAGTTCTAGTTAGGCTACCCTTGAGCTAGATGCCAAGATGTCAAGGCTTCTGAAGGGGTACCTTGAGAACCCAATGTGAAAGGAAAGGGGTCCACTCAAGAAATGTGCTTGTTCAAAAGTTAATGCCTTCTTTCTCGAATTGATTCATCATCAAGGAATCCTTTCAAAATATGTTCACTTCATTAAGGAATTTGAAAGGAAGGATATGCCCCCACATGAGGGGGAGATAAAAGTTGTTCCTGCTTCAGAGGAAGGTTCTCATGTCCTTTCTTTGTGAACCCATGGTGAAGGAAAAACCTTTCATGAGGGTTTCAAGTCAAGAATGCAATTCTAATTAGGAGGTGTGTGAAGGGTCTTGAGAAAAAGATTTGTTTGGAAAAAAAATGTGTTTTCTAAGGACCGAGTGATGTAGAAGTGTTGTTTTCACACATAGGAGGGAAAACTCAAGGAAAGAAGAGAGGAAGATAAAGAGAAAAAAAAGGAAAGAGAACACAAACAAAAGACACAGGGGTAGCCTGATATTCTGGTATTAGAACTACTCATAAATATATATAATTATAGTAATAGTATATAAATTAGTTGTCATCAACTCCCTACTAAACCCAGACATGTGAAAAATGCATGAGAAGAAAAAGTGAAAATAAATTGGGTCAACATGGAAGGAAGCCTAAATTCTTCTTATGCTTTGCATCATCCCCAATTTTTTGAAAATCCATAACAAGCATGAAAGAATGATGATACAAAGAGAGGAAGGTTTACAACCCAAACACCACACCTGTATCCAAGCACCAATAGGGGAAAATAGGGTCATCTAGGCACATATATCATGATTACAAGGAAAACACATCACAACACACACACAACTAATCTAAAGATCAAGAAGGGGTCTCCCCCTAACACTAATCAACCAAGAGGTCATCAACTTCCCACTCTAGATCATCATAATGAGAAGGACGATGAGAATGCAGTGGTTGAATGTTAAGGGGAGGAGATTTTGATCCCCCTGCAACAAGGGCTAAGGAAGAAGGACTAGCGAGGTCTTCGTTGCTCAACTCCTATGGGTCTAACATCAACGATTTCATGAAGATCATTAACAAGGTTGGAACTTCATCCACTGATTTAAACATGCACTTAATGGGAGTTTCATGTTTCACTTTGATGGATGGGGAAGACTTAGCTCAAAGTTCATCACTAGGCTCGTCAAGTTATTCAGGAGTGGTGATGATCTCAAGAGAGGCCAAGACTAGTTCTATTACTAGGACAAAAAATTTCAATGTAGGGCCACTTACATCCTCCATTGCTGGAGGGACCAGTCACTATCTTCTTCTTCATCAAAGGAGGGAAACTTCCCATAGATGAAGCAAGAAGAGTAGAGGGAGCAGAGGAGGAAATGACGGTAGTAGATACAACTGAAGTTTTAATCATATTTATGGGCTTTGGAAAAGATGATACATCTAGAACAAATGTCAACAAAACGGCTCCACTAAAGGAGCGATGAACACCTACACCTTTCCAAGTGCATGTGTACTCGTAGCGAAAGCCAAAAGTGAAACAAAATTAGTTTGGATAGAAATAAAGGGGAGGAGAGAGGAGGATGCGATAGGAGGTCCTAATATAGGAGTGGTCATCTCCCCTTCCTTCTTCTATGAAGCAACCTACTTAGCCAAAAGAGATTATCACCAGTGCTTGCACTCACAAGCAAGGCATTTTCTACAAATCTTCGAACTAGAGACCGAAGGTTGTGAAGGAATGGAGGGCTCTTGCTTAGCCATGAGAGTGTCCTCCACAACTATTTCCATGGAGAGATAGACCCCTAGATGGGAACAACAGGAAAAATTGACTCCAATACCTCTGTAGCGGGCCTCTTCCCATTGATTGCTTTAGGGGTAGGAGTAGTAGGAGGCCATGGACGTTGAGACATAGAGGACTCTCCATGGGGGGCTTTCTATCTACAATACCAAATAGGCCTAAGCTCTGTGGGTAAGATATGAAGCTCGACTATAGGATGCTTGGCCTTTCACCAAGTGGGCACCATGGGATTCTATGAGGTAGAAGTAGATGGTACCACAACAGGGCAAGAAGAAGAATTAGGCTAAAAAAAAAAAGAGGATGAAGGAGGATCTCAAGATCTCTTCTCTTCTTCACTTCTATGTGCCTTAGTAGCATCATTGCCAACTTTCAGGCAAGCCCTATGTGAAACAACATAAGGCGAAGGAGGATATCCCACTTTTGGCCTAGCACACCCTTCCTTGTAATTTTGATATGTATGGTACAGGAGGTCCTTCTTAGGTGGGATAGGACCAATGGGTGCAAGCCAAAAGTAATCTAAGGAATAGCTTCCATGCACAACCAACGGTCTATAATGTACCAAACCCCCATGAGTGAACTTCAAACACTTGTGCATGACCGAGGGAACTGTATTCATAACTACCAGCCAAGGGATACCTAGCTTCACTTTGAAGAGTTTAGACCCTGGTATGATATCGAACATAAGGTTTATGGACTTAGGTCCAATGAGGATCGACAAGACAATACTTCCTATAGGAGGTAAGAAAATTTTGTCATGTGTGCGGATAGTACTCTCAGGTGCATTATATCCATCCTTATGCAAGAAGTTGATTAAGATGATATCCTTTGTGATAAAATTTTCTTCAAATGTCAAATCAATTAGAACATCGACCATGGTATTCACATCTATCCTTGTAGGAATGTAGAGAGGAGATGGTTCCCTATTAAATACCATCAGCAGGTCCTGCAAAGTGAAGGTGATATCCTTACCACTGCTCACAAGTTGCGTAGAGGAAATAGGTTGATTTAGGAAAGAGGCCATTATGCACACTAGAAAAAACTTCCACAGAGCCTCCTAAAGGTTACAGGACAAAGTAGTGACCCAATTCAGGTTTCATTATGCAACACTTTTGAAACCTTTCAACTATGCTTACTAGGGGTCATAGGTTGGGTTGCAAGCTGAAATCCTTACAACATGCGCACCTACAACACTCCTAGGACATGAGGAAAGGGACTTTCAATATCACAAAATGGAACCAAAATGGTTCACGTCGGGTTCACAAAAAATGTAAGAGAGTGGGACCGACCACTACAAGGCCCTAGGTCACAAAAGGCTCAGAGCAGTAGGCTACCCTAACTTACCTTAGTTTAAGGGATAGTTAGGAAAGGATGTACAAGAATGATGAGGACTGTGGAGTCCTTTGATCACCCTATAGACCCAAGGTTTGAAAGGAGACTAGGCAAGTCAATTTTTAGGGTCTACTTTATGTCTTAGATAACTCTTTGTCATAGGAGAGAAGCGTGGTTCTGGGATGACAGCGCAATGCATTGGAATATCTCAAGTGTGCTGGCATCCGTATGACCAAAAAATGAGGGAGACAAGGCCTGACCTCTAAGAAGAAAACTAACAACCTAATCAAGAATTCCTAAAGGTGTAGAATAACACTATGAAATATGAAACATAAAGATGAATGTGATAAAACAAGTATATTACTGCAAGAATGATGAAGATGATATCACAAAATAATTTTTTCACTAGCTCACTACAAGATATCTTGACCTACACATAAAAAAGAGGGAAAATTTTGGGGACCTGTTTAGGGGTCTGCCTCAATCAAACCCCCATTTTGGTGTTTCCACCTCCATGGACAACCAAGTTTGCCAAAATGTAGAAATAAAGTGATGAAGAAGGAAATACAAGAAAAGTACACCAAAACACTACAAAACATTAATGTGCTAACTCAACCAAGTAATGGAGAAGATGAGTGAGGAGCCTACCACCTCTACCCAAAGCTGGGTGATCTCACAATACTGGTTTACAATTTATGGGAGATTCTGATTTTTGCTAAAATCACATATTTTTAGAAAATATAATGATTTAAGCCTTAAAAATTTCCATTTGAAATATTCCAATTGAAGAAGGTTTTATCAAAGGTCACCTTAGATCAAACCCCCTTGGATAGAACCTCTCTAGTTTTAAACCATACCTATAGCAGAGTCTCCTTTACACCTATCAAAATGTTGATAAAAAACCACATTTGATTTAACTTTTGGGGGATCAAATGAATTCATTTAAAATTTATTTTTTGTAAGTATGGAGTCCTTATTATAAGCTTCCCAAAAAAAAACATTCACATAAACTTAATTTTATTATTATAGTTAATTTTTTATTTCTTGTGAATGTAGATTTTTCACCGAAAATCAAGCTCTTTGTTCTGCACATGTGGAAAAATAGCAAATTATCAAAATATTTTTTTGAGAAATATCAGTGAACTAGATATTGAAATCCTTTATCTAAAATAAAATAAAATATTGAATTTCAATACATACAAAAAAGTTATGTTGAATATAGTTTGCCTATGTCTGAATTGTAGTTGGTTTGATTCTGAAACTTGATTAAAAAAAAAAATTCAATAAAACACTATGAAACCAAATTAAAGCACCAAATTAAAGCACTATACATCGTAGTTACAAATCTAAGTTCGAAAAAAATAGAATTTATCCTTCATGAAAAAAAAATTATGTTGTATACGGTGAGCATCACCCCTTAAAAATGGTGAGTACTGAAAAAAACTACTTTCCAAAGGAGATGGAAAAAGAAGTGCAATTTGATTCCAAAATTTTTGAAAAAAGTATATTTTGAATTCACAAACAAAATTTCACAAATCACTAGATTGCATCATCTCCAAATTCCTCATGGTTTAGTCATTATAGGTGCCTAAAAGTGAAGATTTAGTTAGGAAAAATAAGTTTAGTCTCCAGTTTGGCCAAAAATTGTAAACTAGTATTGTGGGATCACCCAACACTCAAGGATAGTGGGGGAGAAAATGAGAGGAACTCGAGCCTCTATTGTAATGGAGTTGTCTTGCATTTTCTCTATTAAAGTGATGGAGTGAAGAGATTGCTGCTATGAAATGTGAAATGTTACTACAATACTTGAAGTGAATGCTCAGAGCTTGTGGATGAGTGAATGAATGGCAAATAGATCAACTAGCTTCCAAATGGATGGGGAAATGGTCAATATGAAGAAGGGAGATGAAGAAACAACCATATTCAGGTCAACCAAGCAAAGGGAGGCATTACTATTCAAATTCTAATAGGAAGTGTAATGCCTCTACAAACTCCAGCCGCATGAATATGCCAGGGACGTAAGCATGTCATGTAGACATTTGCACACCACGTGGGCATCCCCGAAATAAATGCCTCTACCAACACTCAAAATGGGTGCCAAGTGTAATGATAATAGTGGGATAATGTGGATTTAAGCCTCTAAATTTGGTTTTCTAAATTGGAGAAGGGTGAAAGGGGAATTGGCATTAGGGGTGTAAATTCGCTCCTATACAACATTTTACAAATAGTGTGAGTTTGTAAAATAGACAAAGAGACTAAAAACTAAGAATTCTCTATGATAGGACCTTTGGATTTGATGCTAATAGACCTATGTGGACATACTAGAATAAGAAGCTCTCAAGGTGACAAGTATTTTATGTTGTTAATACATGATTACTTTAGAATGACTTGGGTGACCTTTCTCAAAGAAAAATAAAATCTCTAGATAAATTTAAACAATTTAAATCTATGGTTGAGAATGAATTTATTTGAAAATCAAGTGTTTAAAGTATAATAGAGGTGGGTATGTGCAGGATTATCATGGAAACAAAAGACCCTTAAGTGGCAATGAAAATTCAGAAAATCAGAGTTAGACAACTTGACGTAAAAATATGTAAGAATAGGATCTATAGAAAATTGAATGTAGTTTCTAAACTACTAGGTTTTTTTTTTTGTAAATTCTATATGGTGAAAATTTGAAATTTCAATTCAATAGTTCTTCAATTTCAGGGAAATAATAAGAAGTAGGTGTCTGTCTGACGACCGTAACCACAATAAAATGATAATATTTTTTTATAATATTTTAGATACAAGTAGAGGACTCATGTCCCCCTGTGATGCATATTTTTTTGTAGTTTTTGTCCAACTAAATAATTAATTATGAATTTTTTATTACAAATTTTTAAAAATATAAAAACTCATATGTCTGACCACCTTAACTTGGTAAAAAATTCAAGAAATTTAGTTTTTGTTTTTTTTAATCCTATAGTATCTGAAGCATAGAATGTGACACATGGTTTGGATTATAAAAATGTGATACCATTTGAAAGCTATAGACGTTTTTCAATCAGCCTATCAATTATGATTTTAGTCATAATTCAAATAGAAAATGAATAATAATTATTTATTAAATTCAAAGAAAGTCATAATTTACATTGGTGGAAAACTAAGAATCTCATTTAAAAACCCTTTTCGTTTCATCAATTTCTGGTAAAAAAAATTTGTCAGCCACATGGGCCATCATATCACTTACATATCACCACTTTTTGGCCCATCATGATCCTGCACATACCTAGGTGGCGAGTTCACCTCAACAACATTTTTTGTGAAGATCATGGGATAAAAAGACATTCATCAGCTCCTAGGACTCCTCAATAGAATGGGTTTGTGGTGAGGAAGAATATGATAGTTTAGAAAGCAGGGAGAAGCATGTTAAAGGAAGAAAATATACCAAATGTCTACTAGAGAGAATCTTTTCATACCATAGTTTACATTCTTAACAAAGGAAAATCTAAAGAGCTAATAGTTTGAGGACCCCCTATGAGCTATGGTATGGAAAACCTCCTACTATTAAATATTTTAGAGTGTTTGGAAGAAAATATTATATTAGGAGAGACGAAGGGAACTTGGGAAATTTTGTTGCAAGATTAGATGAACTAATATTACTTGGATATTCAACAAAGAGCGGGACATACAAATTCTAAAACAAAAGGCTAAAGAAGATAGTTGAAAGTGCAAGTATCAAAGTGGATGAAGAATCAAATCAGAGCTTAGTGTTCATAGATGGATATGAATATGATGAACCCCTTTGTAGAGAAGAAGAAAAATAAGAGAAATAAAAGGAGATGCTAGTGGAAGATGAAGAAGCTCTGGAAAGGAATCCTAAGATTCCTAAGTATGTGCGGAAAAAGCATTTCAAGGATCAACTAATTCGAGACAAAATAAAAGGTGTGTTGACAAGAAGAAAATTTTCTATGACATGGGAACAAGTAAACATTTGTTTATTTTATGAGATATAAAATAAAATGATTATTGAAGCATGTAGGGATGAAAATTGTGTGAAATCTATGGAAGAATATCTGATGAAAATTGAGAAGAATCAAACATGAGAACTAGTCCCAAGACATGTAAACAAGAATGTGATAGGAACTAAATGTTTTTTCAGAAACAAGTTAAATGAGAATGGAGAATTTATTAGAAACAAGGCTAGGCTTTTGTGTAAAGGCTACTCACAAGTGGAAGGAATATATTTTGAAGAGACTTTTTCTCTTGTAACTAGAATTAAGGTCATTATGATGTTTTTGGCAAGAGTCAAGATCTATCACATTCAAGAAAGAGCTAGGATCTACATCCATTGGAGCCATCTCATACATGTTTGGAACCTCTTATTTCTAGGGTTTGGTGAGTTGCAACATCATATTTTTTGCATTCATCATTCTCTAATCCTATTTCATTTCATTTCAAGGTTTGATTACCAAAACAGGGTTTGACCAAGGAAAATCCCTTTCCACTAACAAAAAAATAAAATTCCCTCTCTTTAGTGTGTGATTTGCATGTTTAAGTTGAAGACACATTGAAGAGAATTTTTGGAGAAATTTGTCAAAGTTGTCACCTTGCATTGGAGATACTTGGAAGACTTAGATAGATTGCAAATCAGGGGTTCAAATCCAAAAATCAATTTGGAAGTATAAAGCACATTGAAGATTAGATTCAAACTTTGAAGCTTCAAAAAACCCTAATTGGATTGATACGCCAATTCTGGCATATGAGTCCCAATATAGGTCATTTTCTAGGTTTTTTGCAATTTCAAATACCCATTTGCCAGATTTTGGTTTTTGCACACAAACCCAGATCTGGGACTAAATCACCCAGTCTATCATACGAGTGCCAATAGGTTTTAAAATTAGTTTTTTTAGCATTTTAAAGCTTCATCCAACCATCTCTAGGTTTCTAGGTGCACACCTTCTATCTTCTAGCTTTTTGTTCTATTTTGCATACATTTTGAGGTCATTTAGTGAAATATTGCATTGGATTAGGTTTAGGCATTACATCTTGCAGTTCATTTGTCTTTCCAATCCCTAGCTTGGTGTTGAGCTCCTCTTTAGTTTACAACCAGATCCTAGCACAACCCTATAGCCAGATGTCTTTCTCCTTTGCATGCTTGAGGTTGAGATCTCTAGGGTTTTTCCTTGAATGCAAGTGTTTGAGTTTTGGTGTTCTATATCCCAAGCATAGAATCCACCCCAAAGTCCATCCTTTTAGAATCATAAGGACCTACATCACAAATGTTACCTCAAACACAAACATGATGCATGATTTTTTTGACATGATACTTGATTCTTGAATAATGATCCAAAATGCTTGATAATCACTCTTGAATGCTCTTGAATGACCTTGTAATCATAAACTTGCTAGAATTCTTGATCTCAAAAAGTGTTAGGAAAAAATTTGTGAAATAACCTTGTATATATACTTGTTTATGCCAAATTTCCTGAAATTACAACACTACAAGCTGACATCAGATCTAGGAGAACAAAATACTACCAATAATTTTAATTTAAAATGGGTCCAAGCTAAGCAGGACTCATATTCTAGGTGGGGCATATGATTCGTAGTAGGCTAAGCTTGGGACACAAATCTTAAGAAATGTTTAGTTTTATGCGAAATTTGGGTTTAGGCCCCAAAACGTATGTGGGACCCATACACCCAAGGTGGCATATGAGTCACAGATCACTAAATCTGGGCCATACAAACCAAAATCATTAAATTATGAGTGGTCATTTGATATGTGTCAAGATTATCATCAAAAAGATGCATTAAATAAGGCTTGTGGATGCAAAATAGTACCAAATAAGACATAAAGAAGCCCAATTTTAGCTAGGAGGGCCCAAACAAGTGTGAAAATGTAGAGGGATACATTTTTCTACACTATATTTAACCCCTACTTTAGTGAGAGGAGGAACCTTCTTCCAACTTACACTAAAGTAGACAAAACTCGCATCAATAAGGGTCCAAATGTACTAATGCTAGAAGGATAGGATGACGATGATCAAGATGGATGATCAAGACCTCGAGAAGAAGATCCTATGGAAAACTAACATAGGTACAAAAGCACACACATGAAAATAATTTGAAGCACCAACAAGGCACAACCATACACTGCTAAAGATGTAAAGAATAAAGAAAAGTTATGCAGGAGCATCCTTGGTTCTTGGAAATCTTGCATCAACCAAAAATATTTCCATTCAGTTTTGTTCTTGTTATGTTGTTGTTCTTGTTCGAGTTGGTAGATATAGTGTTTCTTCATGTTTGCTTTCTAGATCATGCATACCTATTGTTTCATCATGGACATGTTCAATTTCCTTATTCGAAATTTTCAGCTTGATTGGATCTTTTTCCAGCAAGTTATTGCTTTTGGATTGAGTGATATTTTCTTGTTTTGGCCTCAAAATAATTTCAAAACCTAACGACTAGTTGGATCAATCATAGATCTTTCCCATGAATTGTGGATCCTCACGATGTGTCTAGGTTTTTTCTATGGAGTGTCCTTGACCTTACACTTAGGTCCACACTTCATCATGCACATCTAAAAAGGAAGAGCTTCAGATTTGAGGCCGACCTATTCTTCCACATGTTACATTTTCTTCATGAGAGATTGTAATGATCTTTTGGCCAATGTGGATTTTTCTTGACCTGCGGATGTGATATAAAGCTTGTAATAGACCTATACGATAGTAGTGAATAGTGATCAAGTAGAATAAGAAGAATTTAAAGTTTGATCTGTAGGATTTTCGCTCGCATGTATGAGCACTATATTTTGAGCATATTGTAATCAGGCTTGTGCACTGAATTTGTAAGCCCGAATGTGGCTGACTATATGTAATCGAGATTTTTGACACTAAGTATGTTTACACCTGCATTTTCCTCTATAATTTGTGTTACTTCTATTGTGTTACTCTTACTGCATGGTCTGGATTGTTCTCTTTGAGGGCCCTCCTTTCTATGTCTACACCAGATTGGTATCAGAGTGAGAGTTTTTCCTTGCGAGATCATCATAAGTTGCACAGTCCTATTGAAGATTTTTTGTGGGGTGGTAGATTGAGGATCCAACTTGCAGCTATAGAGGGCTTGTTTAAAGATGGTGGGAAGAATAAATGGTAAAGGAAATGGAGCATGTGGAAATGTAGACCTAGTTGTAATGGAGATGTTGAGAGGAATTATTGCTAGATTAGAAGCAGTTGAAATGGCCTAGAGAAGAGCTTGACCAGTTGATGATGTAAGTGATGAAGAAGTAGAAGAACAAGAAGAAGTTGTAGGAGAAGAGCAACCTAGCCTTGATCAAGGAGAAGAGAGGTTCATAAGAGCCCTAACCAAAGTAAACACCAAGCCACATTTTAATCCACCGAATTATAATGGTAAGTTGGATTCAAATGAATTGTTTGATTGGATAATAGAAATGAAGAAATACTTTTATTTTGAAGGTACCCCAAAAGATAAGAAGGTGAAATTTTCTTGTACAAATTTGAAAGGACATGCATCCCTTTGGTGGGAACTTTGCATACATATAGACAAAGAAAAGGAAAGGAAAAGATAAGATCATGGGATCGGATAATGAATAAGTTGAAGACAAAGTTTATGCCTATAGATTATTAGATCAATTCATTCTGAAAATTGTAGAATTTGAAGCAAAAATAATCAAGTGTGACAGAGTATACTAAAGATTTCTATAAGTTGAATATCAGATTTGGACATTCAGAAGATGAGATTGAGAAAGTAGCCAAATATGTAAACAAGTTGAGGTCATCAATACAAGATGAGATCAATTTGATTAAAATTTTGAGTGTGGAAGAGGCATATCGATGTGCCCTAAAAGAAAAAGAGAAGCTGAATAAAAGACATGATCAAAGACAAAGAGGAAGAGGTGGAAGATTTCAGAGAGGAAGAATATTTATAGGAGGCGGAAGAGGAACTTTTGCAGATTAGAACAAGGATAAGGAGGTTAGTAAGAATGATAATTCATACCATAGAGATGATGGAAACTCTTACAGAGGAGGAAGATATGGTGGTTATAGTAATGAAAGATACAGAAAAGATGACAGAGGATAGGAAAAAAGAGTATTCAGGGGAACTTGTTTCAAATGTGGTGGAGAAGGACATAAAGCCTTTGAATGCAAATAGGGAGAGACAAACAAAAAGATTGAGAATAATAGAAGAACAAACTTTGTTGAGGAGGATCATGCTGGATCATCTAATCAACTAGAAGAAGGAGAAGTGTTGATAAACATAAGAGTATTGTGTCAAAGTGATATGGAGCAGGAACCATTAAAAAGAAAGTATTTATTTTAGACTAGATGCAAGGTAGTTAGTAAATGTTGCGAAGTGATCATTGATAGTGGAAGTTTAGAGAACCTATCCTCTGAATAAATGGTGACTAAATTGAAATTACAAAGGTTGAAACTCCTAAAATCCTATCAGATAGAATGGATTCAAGATGAGCATAAGATACTAGTAAGTGAACAATGTTTGGTGAAATTGAAGATAGGAAATTACCATGATGAAGTATTTTGTGATATTATGCCTATGGATGTATGCCATATTTTGTTGGAAAGATCTTGGTAGTATGATAGATAGGCTATTCATGATGGGAAGAACATATACACTATTGTTGCCCTTGGAGGATGTTCCTAAAGCTGAGATTTGTATGACTGCTAGAATATGTTTGGTTGATGGAAGGAGATTTATAGATGGACTAAGACATGAGAACATGTGTTATTCCCTAGTTCCTAAGAAGGTTGAAGACTAGAAGCATGTAGAAGAACAACCAGAAGAGATAAAAGAGTTGCTGACAAAATATGAAGTTATTATTTTAGATAATGTACCCAATGTATTACTACCTATAAGGAGTATTACTCATTGTATGGATCTGATTCCTAGATCTAGTTTTCCTAATAAATCAGCACACTAGATGACACCGAAAAGGAGTGAAGATTTGAATAGACAAGTGAACAAAAATTTGAGAAAAGTTTTGATCAAAGAAAGCTTAAGCCCTTGTGTAGTACCTACTATATTGGCACCTAAGAAGGATGGAGAATGGAGAATGTGTATAGAATCTATAGCCATAAACAAGATGATAGTAAAGTATAGGTTTCCTTTTCCCTAGATGGACGACATTATGGATTGTTCTAGTGGAGCTAAGTACATTAAAAAGAGAGATTTGAAGAGTTGATATCATCATATGAAAATTAGAGAAGGCAGTGAGTGGAAAACAACATTCAAGAAAAATGAAAGATTTTATGAGTGGTTGGTAATGCCCCTTGGATTGAAAAATGCACTGAATACTTTCATGAGATTGATGAATGAAGTGTTGAAGAAATTCTTGGGTAAGTTTTTTATTGTTTATCCGCATGACATTTTGATTTTCATTAAAACTAGACAAGAAAATTTGTTGTATATAAGACAAGCTTTGGAGAGGTTGAGACAAGAGCAGTTGTTGATAAACATCAAGAAGTGTAGTTTCATGAAGGAAGAGTTGGTATATATAGGATCTGTGATATAAGTGGATGGATTGAAAATGGATCCTGAAAAGGTAAGGGCTATTGTTGAATTGCATACACCTAAAATTATTGGAGAGGTAAGATCATTTCATGGATTGGCTAGTTTCTACCGAAAGTTCATTAGGAATTTCAATTCTATTTGCAGTCCTATGACAGAAACAATGAGAGGAGATATGAAGGATTTTAGGTGGACATCTGGAGCAGAAAAAAGCTTTGGATTGTTGAAATAGAAAGTGACTGACCAGCCTGTGTTGGCTTTACCAAATTTTAGTAAGGTATTTCAGGTAGATTGTGATGCAAGTGGGAATGCAATTGGAGCAGTATTAAGTCAATAAGGAAGACCAGTAGCCTATTTTAGTGAGAAGTTGAATGATGCTAGGAGAATATATTCAGTGTATGGGGTATGTGCAGGATCATTATGGGCCAAAAAGTTGCGATATGTAAGTAATATGGTGGCCCATGAGGCTGATGACCATTTTTTTACCCAAAATTGATGAAATAAAAAGGGTTTTTAAAAGATATTCTCAGATTTCCACCAATATAAATTATGCATTACTTTGAATTTAATAAATAATTATTCTTTATTTTCTATTTGAATTATGACTAAAGTCCTGATTGATAGGCTAGCTGAAAAACATCTATAGATTTCAAACGGTATCACATTTTTTGAATCTGAAATATGCATCACATTCTATACTTTGCATACTATAGGATTGAAAAAAAAAAAATTGAATTTCATGAATTTTTTACCAAGTTAAGGTGGTCAGACATATGAGTTTTTATATTTTTTTAAATTTGTAATAAAAAAAATAATAATTAATTATTTTCTTTGAAAAAAAATACAAAAAAATATGAATCACATTGGGACATGAGTCCTCTACTTATATCTAAAATATTATAAAAAAATATTATCATTTTATTGTGGTTAGGGTGGTCAGACAAACACCTATTTCTTATTTTTTCCCTGAAATTTAAATACTACTACATTGAAATTTCAAATTTTCACCAAATAGTTTTTTTTAATTGAATAGACCTAGTAGTTTAGAAACTACATTCAATTTCCTACAGATTCTATTCTTACATATTTTTGAAATAATA
This sequence comes from Sequoiadendron giganteum, assembly GCA_007115665.2. NCBI lineage: Eukaryota > Viridiplantae > Streptophyta > Pinopsida > Cupressales > Cupressaceae > Sequoiadendron > Sequoiadendron giganteum. The sequence goes on along the minus strand of CM021105.1, from coordinate 108,709,679 downwards.
TAGATAACTTATTCAAATTTATACATCAAGTTGCCTAACTCTGATTTTCTGAATTTTCATTACCACTTAAGAGCGTATTTTTTCCATGATGATCCTACACATGCCCTATGATCAGGAGTTCTATGCCATAGTTCAAGCTTTGAAGAAGTGGAGACATTACTTGTTATCTAAGGAGTTTGTGTTGTAAATAGGTCATCAAGCTTTGCAATATTTGAACAGTCAAGGTAAGTAGAATTAGAAACACATGAGTTGGGTAGAGTTCTTGTAGAGTTATACTTTTTTCTTCAAGCATAAGAGTGTAAAGTCAAATCGATTTGGTGATTCTTTGAGTAGGAGAAGGAATTTATTGGCACAGATGAAAGTGGAAGTATTAGGCTTTGAAGAATTGAAGAAATTTTATGAGGAAGACCCAAATTTTGCAAAGCCTTAGAGAGCTTGTAACTTGAACCAATTTTGGAGGATAGAAGTCAATGGTTGGATTATTTCATTCAAGAAGATATGTTGTTCAAAGGAAATTAGTTGTGTATACCCTAGAGTTCAATGACGCATAACTTGGTAAAAGAGAAACATAGTGGATGATTGGTAGGACATTTTGGGATTGATAAGATAGTAGCATTGGTGAGTGATAATTAATTTTAGCCATAGATTCATAAGGATGTTAGGAAATTTGTGTAGAGTTGTAGAGGTTTTCAAGTTGCAAAAGGGACTAGTCAGAATGTTGGATTGTATAAACCTTTGACAATACTAGAAAGACCTTGGGAAGATATCAACATGGATTTCATACTTTTTTTTCCTAATACACGGAGAGGTAATGATTTAGTATTTGTGGTGGTGGAATTTGTTTCTAATATGGCACATTTCCTACCTTGTAAGAAGACAATAGATGTAGTAGATGTAGAAAACTTGTTTTTTTGAGAAGTGGTCAGATTGCATGGATTACCTAGGAGTATTTTTTTAGACAGAGATATAAAGTTTGTTGGTTACTTTTGGAGGACACTTTGGAAGAAGTTGAACATAGATTTGAAGTTTAGATCTACTTTTCACCCATAGATAGGGACATGTGCAGGATCATCATGGAAAAAACAGGTCCTTAAGTGGCAATAAAATTCAGAAAAATCAGAGTTAGGTAACTTGACGTAAAAATTTGAATAAGTTAACTATATTATTTCAAACATATGTAAGAATAGAATCTATTGCAAATTTAATGTAGTTTCTAAACAAATAGTTCTTTTTTTTTTTTTAAATCTATTTGGTGAAAATTTGAAATTTCAATGCAGTAGTACTTAAACTTTAGGGAAAAAATAAGAAGTAGGTGTTTGTCTGACCACCCTAATCACAATAAAATGATAATATTTTTTTATAAGATTTTAGATATAACTAGAAGACTCGTGTCCCGATGTGATGCATATTTTTTTGTAATTTATTTCCAAGTAAATAATTAATTATGATTTTTTTATTAAAAATTTTAAAAAATATTAAAAATCGTACGTCTGACCACCTTAACTTGGTCAAGACTTCATGAAATTCAATTTTTTTTTTTTAATCCTATATTATGTGAAGCATAGAATGTGACGCATATTTCAGATTTAAAAAAAGTGATACCCTTTGAAAGCTATAGATGGTTTTCAATCAACCTATCAATCAGGGCTTTAGTCGTAATTCAAATAGAAAATGAATAATAATTAGTTATTAAATTCAAAGTAAAACATAATTTATATTGGTGGAAAGTTAAGAATCTTCTTTAAAAACCCTTTTTGTTTCATCAATTTTAGGTAAAACTATTCATTAGCCACATGGTCCATCATATCACTTACATATCACCACTTTTTGGCCCATCATGGTCCTGCGCATACCCTGAGCTAAATTGACACTCAGAGTAGCTACTTCCATAGCTGAGGTTGGTGATACTATTTTGATGATTAACCCTCCTCTAAATCTTGGTGTCTGTCTTGCAACCTCTGGCTTCCTGGTGCTTGGAGCTAAGGCCCAAATGGTTAGTGTGTCCCATTGGGAGTTGAAGGTTGATCCTTGTAGGCACAAAGTAACCTTCTCCTCTTTGGTGAATATGAGAGCATCATGTCTTCTAATAGTATCAAATCTTATGGCTGATGCCAAATCCCATTCTAGTAATAGTAGTACCCCACTCTTGTTGACCACTTCTCTACCTTCAACTGCAATGATGTTTAAATACTTGGTCCTCATTTCATTGTGGACCTCATCTTCAATAAATATTTGTGGAAATTCAAGTCTTTTAATTGCCTTCTTCTCAACTTCCATCACATACTCATCTTTCATTTCCATCCACACATATTCTTGGAATTTTTATATTTTGACAAAGGCATCATCATCCATGAATCTCTCACAATATTCAACCCTAACATCCTTAGTGAAGCAAAATTTGGAAGATATGAACCAAAAGTATAAGGAGAAAGTAGAACAAAAAAGGAAACATAAGGAATTTGAAGCTGGAGATGAAGTGATGGTATATTTGAGGAAGGAAATATTTCCAGTTTGGACCCTATAGGATTTTGAAGAAATTTGATTCAGGAAATTCATATGAAGTGGAGTTGCTAGATGGAATGAGTATATCGCCTATATTCAATGTTACAAATCTGCATCAGTACCATGAAATATAATTTAATGAGGACAATGAAACAAAATTGGAAGAACAACTTCCTAAAGACTAGTCAGATGGAAGGAAAACTCATGGAAGACAATACAAAGAATATCTTGTGAAATGGAAGGGTAGACCAGTGGAGGATTCTTCTTGGATTTCTCAAGTTGAGGTAGACCATATTGGTTTTCCTTTAACCCCAACAAAGTGGGGGACTCACTTTTCATTAACCTTGGATGTCTGATGCAGGAGCATCCTTGGTTCTTGGCAATATTGCATCAACCAAAAATATTTCCATTCAATTTTGTTCTTATTTTGTTCTTGTTCTTGTTTGAGTTGGTAGATCTGGTGTTTCTTCATGTTTGCTCCCCAGATCACACGTACCTTTGGTTTCATCATGGACATGTTCAATTTCCTTATTCCGAATTTTCAGCTTGATTGGATCTTTTTCCGGCAAGTTATCACTTCTAGATTGACTGATAGTTTCTTGTTCTGGCCCCAAAATAATTTAAAAACCTAACAGCTAGTTGGATCAATTGTGGATCTTTCCCGTGACTTGTGGATCCTCACAGTGTGTTTATATTTGTTCTATGGAGTTTCCCCAACCTTAAACTTAGGCCCACACTTCATCATGTGCATCTACCGTGGAATAATTTCATATTTGAGGCCAACCAGTTCTTGCACACATTACATTTTCGTCATCAGAGATTGTAATGATCTTTGGGCTGACGCAGATGTTTCTTGATCCCCAGATGTGATATAAATCTTTTAATATATCTATAGGATAGCAACAAATAGTGATCAAGTAGAATAAGAAGAAATTAAAATTTGATCTATTGGATTTTCTCTCGCATGTATGAGCACTATATTTTGATTATATTGTAATCAAGCCCGTGCGTCAAATTTGTAAGCCCAAATGTGGCCAACTATATGTAATTGAGATTTTTGACAATAATTATATTTACACCTACATTTCCCTCCATATTTTGTGTTTTTGCTGTTATGTTACTCTTGTTGCATGATTCAGATTGTTTTCTTTGAGGACCCTCCATCTCGTGTCTACAACAAAATGGAGGGTCCTCAAAGAAAACAATCTTTGATGATTTGTCCCCCATGTTGTGGATTATATCTAAGTTTTTTTTCCAAATAATTTTACCAATGGAACACAATGTCCACTATGTAAACCAATGCATTCTCACAAGGTCTACTGGAACCTCAGGCCATCCACTAGGTGAGCCCCCAATGAGACACATACACACGTGACTGGTATGCATTGACAAAGACAAAAAAGTGGCTATGGGAAAGTCATGCCTAAGTTCAGCTCCCATAAGTATAACCATACCAAAGCTATACCTCTTGATAACTTTTACAAGGTGCCACACAATAGAAACAATAGGATTCACAAGGCAAGTAAATATTTGTATGATTAACACCCATGAATAAACAAGATGGCTCCACAGGAAAGAAAAGTGTGTTATGCAAGGTAGCCATTTAATCGATATTGTAAATGAAAAATTAGTGTAAGGTACATTCAAATAAGTTTTTCTTAGTTCATGTAAAGTCTTAACTTAGTGAACATCATGCTTAACATATCCAAGAGAGAACCAATCAAAGAATAGAAGATTCACAACTTAGGGGATACAATGTGTCGCATCAATCCACTAAGAGGAATATAATATGCTAAGAGAGATCAAGCTCTTGAAGTAAATCACAACCAATGTCACCAAAAAGAAAAGACACATTGCATGAAGTAAGAAGACTACATAATGAAACATGAGTTGAAAAAGAATAATGCCAATGTATGCCCCCACTTTAAAGAAATTTCTAAACATAAAAATGTGAGAAATTAATTTAAAGTAGCAAATGATAATTGCTAGAAATAAATTGGACATGTGAGCTTATTTAGAAAGACCTATTACAAGTCATATGTTTCCAAATAAAGCTACATCACAAAAAGGGGTTTGCCCAAAATGAAATCCCAAAATCACATAAGGAATCCACAGATTTGGGATCAATATGTCTTTGCTACAATGTTTTTTAGAGACCTCAGAACTATCATCCTTCCCCAAATACTCGTGGAACAAGAATAATTACACAAAGAGGGTGAAAATAAAGATTTTTTTTTGGTTAATATAGAAGAGACCTAAATGTCTCAACACCTTGCATCATCCCCAAAAGGAAAACACAAGACAAAGAAAAGATAAAGGAAAATATTTTGGGTCAACATCGAAGAGAACTAAATGTCTCAACGCCTTGCATCATCCCCAAAATGAAAACACAAGACAAAGAAAAGATTAAATTTTTGACAGATAAGAATGTAGGTACATATAGAGGAATGTCACAAAGAGAAAGAGAGGCACATCAAATAGAATGCTATGGGGGAAAAAATTGCAATTTCATAAAAGAAACATAAAAAATAAAATAAAGAAAAAGCTAGTAAGGCACATGTGAGTCAACCTATAGAAGTTCATTTGTATCCCAAGCATGTTCATCATATACAGAAGGTGGACAACTAGCCAAAGGGAAAATAACAAGTGTGGAACTAGGGGTATTACCAAGTTCAATACAAATAGTTATTGAAGTAAGATGTTTTCCAAAAATCAGAGCTAGGTTACACACAAGTTCAAATCTTTCATTTTCAATCATGTGATGTATGTTATCTATGGTAGGAATAGTAGTGGTTGAAATTTTTTCAGTACTTAGTTGATGTTGTAGGTTTTCTAGGTCTTCATGTATTTGGATTATGTTTTCTTCTAGAATACTAGCAACCATTATTTCAACACTTGTCACATTACTTGAAGGCAAAGAGTTTTTAAGGGTATGGTGCATACCTAGTGAACTAGTGTTAACACTAGTAGTTAAAGAGATAGATAACTTAAGATCCACGACGATTGTGTTATCGTGCAATGAAATGAGTCTCAAACTTCATCTCACTATAGTATTAGTAATAGGACACCAAGTTGTAAAGATCATGGAATTCAATTAAGCTAGATGCAATGAAATTATTAAAATACAAACTTAGTAAACTGAAACGCAGATCTAATAGAGGAAAACATAAGCATAGAAACAGGGTTTTCAATGTTTTAAAATGCAATTTCAAGTCTGATATGGGACTAAATCACCTAGAGGGGCATATGAGTCCCAATCAAGGTTTTTCAAGGATTCAAATGCTACAAAGCAGTTCACACAGAATACCTAGAAATCAAGCAAAACCGCCTATACAAGGACTAAATCACCTGGAGTGGTGTATGAGTCCCAAATTAGGGGTTTTGCACTAATTTCAAAAAATTATAAGTGAATGTTAGGTTTTCTAGTTTGAATGTTGTTTAGACTAAGTGAAATTACATATTTTAAGTGAGATTCAATGATGCAAGATGCAAAAATGCAACCTATATGAACTTTCACTAATGCAAAGTTTAGAAACCCTAGATGCAAATTAACTAATGCAAAACCTAATGTAGAGTCAAAAGCTAGATCTAGGACTATGATGCACTCCAAAATAGAAAAATATGGTGTTCTAAAGGCTAGGTTCACGAAAATGAAATGTTAGAAATTGTTTCTCTATGTTTGGGGAGATAGAACCACCAATCTCCTCCAAGTTTCATTCAAGGAAACGCTGGAGACCTCAATCTAAGGATGGAACTAGGGAAAGAGATTTGTAGTAGGGTTTCCTAGGGATGTGACTAAAGACTAAAATGGGGTTCACAAACAAGTAAGGTCTTGAAAAGAAAGGAATGTAGTCATTTTAAAACCTAATTATGCAACCCAAAATATGAAACTAAAAATTAGAAGAATGGACTGAGAAATGATAAAGGAGTACCCAGAAAAATGAAGAAGCTTGAAACAAGGTCTAGACTCCTGAAAAATATTTGACTTTTAATGAAAATTAGGAATCATACACCAGTAGGGGTGCTTTATTTTTCGTTTAGAGTTTCATGCTAGAACTGATATCTCGAACTTCTAAACTAGGATCTACAAAAAATGCTTGAAATCTCATATACTTAGACTCATATGCCACAAGTGGAAATTTAGTCCTAGTATCAAGGCTAATATGAAACTTTGATATCATCTAATGTTCTCCTATAGATTCTCTCCTATCAAATATTTGAGTTTGAACCACTCAATTGCAACTTGTAGGTGACTTTCCCTGATCTTGCAATGTAGATGAAAAATTTGACAACGTTTCTCCAATCTTTCTCTTCAATGGATATTTAACCTAGATCTACAAATCACATATCAAAGAGAGGGAAACATTTTTTTTTGTTAATAGATAGGGGTTTTCCCTGGTCAAACCCTATTTTGTTAATCAAACCTTGAAATGAATATAAATAGAATGAAGGAATGATGAATGAACAATATTCTATGTTGTAACTCACCAAAACCTTGATATAAAGGATGAAATATTGTAAGTAATGTATATCATGAGTGTAGATCTTGACTCTTGATTGTATTCTATGGATCTTGACTAGAATGTTTTCTTGAATCATCATAAAGTACATCACAAATGCTAGCTCAAAAATAAACATGATGCATGATGACTTTGACATGATGCTTGATTCTTGAATAATGCTCTAAAATTCTTTATAAACACTCTTCAATGCTCTTGTAATCATAAAATTTATAGAATTCTTGATCTCAAAAAGTTCTAGGAGAAACTATGTAAAATTACCTTGTATTTATAGTTGTTTATGCCAAATTTCCTTAAATCACAACACAACAAGCCAACATCAAATCTAGGAGAATAAAATCCCACCAAGAATTTTAATTTAAAATAGGTGCAAGATAAGAGGGACTCATATTCTAGTTGGGGGTATGAGTCCCAATAGGCTAATCTCAAGACAAAAAATTCAAGAAATGTTTAGTTTTATGCCAATTTTAGGTTTAGGCCCCAAAACGTATGTGGGAACCATACGCCCAAGGCGGCATATGAGTACCAAATCACTAGATCTAGGCCATAAAAACCAAAACCATTAAATTATGAGTGGTCATTTGATATGTGTTGGGATTATTATTGACAAGATGTATTAAATAAGGCTTGTGGATGCAAAATAGGACCAAATAAGGCATAAAGAAGCCCAATTTGAGCAGGAGGACCAAACAAGTGTGAAAATGTAGAGGGATAAATTTATGTACACTACAGTTTGCAACAATAATTTCAAACATTTTTTTGGTGTTGGAATATTCTAGGATATATTTAATGTTGCTATGTGGTATGCATGGTGTTATCACACCTAGTGAAGTGTGTGTGTTGTTACTTGGTAGTGTTAATGTTGGTCTGGCTAGAATTTATTTTTAGTGCCATTTGTAGACATGCTTCATGGTTTTTGGAAGCCTTTTGTAGTGTTTCCATTTAGATTTAGGTCCTAGATCACCTTTGGTGTGTTTCACCTTCAGTTATTTCCACCATGAAATTCTTTGGTGGTTGGACATTTGAGGTGCATACATTTCATTGAAGATGACCTAGAGAAGGTTTTTGGAGGTCATGTAGGATATATATGAAAGGTCAATTGTTAGAGAAGTGTGCAAGGTGATGGTTGATGTGAAATTGTGTGTATGTGATCAAGTGTTGAGATTTAAGTGTGAGCATGAATGTTTAAGACTACCAGAAGTAGTGAGAAGAAGGTGTGTACATTTCAGTGTGCCTAAAGTTGTTGGAGGTAGTGTGCTCAAGGTTACAAATGGTTGTGGTGGATTATCATGTTTCTCTGAGGTAGTGAACCTACTTGTAATAGTTTCTTTGTAATATTTGATATTATGGAAGAAGTGATCTTCCTGTGAGCTAAGCCCTTGGAAGTGAGCCTTTCTTTCTTTTGGATAATGAGTCCTTTAGGTAGCGAGCCCTTTTGATAGTGAGCCTTTTTTAATCAATGTTGATATTCATACATACGTGCATTAATCCTCAACTTTTTTTTTTCCTTGATTAGGGTTTTCCACATAAAATCTAGTGTTCTATTGTTTATGGTTGTTGATGTGTTGATGTTTCATTTATTTACATTAATGCTAATGATTAATGAGGGTTTAAATATTTTAATGCAAAAATTATTCACCCCCTCCTCTCGTTTGTCCTATCTCTCTAATAATTGGTATCAAAGAAGAGGTTTCTTGTAAGAATCATAACCTCTTGTGGTAGATTTGGGTGGAGCACAAGAATGGTGTCAAAGTACCTATGTTTGATGGAATAAATTATGCCTTTTGGAAAGAAAGGATTGAAGCCTTTAAAGTATCATTAGGGTTTGGAGTATGAAAATTAGTTGAAGATGGATATACTATGCCTACTACTTTGGTAAGTGAAGATGATATCAAAGATTATGAGAATAATTGAAAAGTGAGGAATGCTATTTTGAGTGTACTCTTTAATTAAGAACTTGTGAAACTAATAATACAAAAATGCTAAAGAAGTCTAGGAGAAGTTGAAAATAATTTATGAAGGAGATGTTAAGGTGAGGAAAGCAAAGATGCAAAATTTCAAATCCAAATTTAAAACCCTAAGGATTTCTAAGGATGAAGATATTTCATGCTACATGCTTAGGGTGGATGAAATTACCAATGTCATTAAGGGTCTTGGTGGAAAGCCGAAGGAAAGTGAAATTGTGAAAAGGTATTAAGAACCCTTCCTAAATATTATAGTGCTAAACTTTCTACTATTGATGAAGCTCACAAGCTAGATCAATATTCTAGAGATCAATTGTTTGGTGCTTTAACTACTTTTGAATTACGATATTTTGACAATGATGCTTCAAGGAAATAAATTTCTTTTGAAGTTAGAAAGAAAGAGAGGAATGATGAATCTGATCTAGATGATCTTGATGAAGTAGAAGTAAATTTTTGTAAGATTATTGAAAAATGACACTAGAAAATACAGAGGTAATTTACAATTCAAAGGTTTCAATAATGGAAAGATAAATCATTATGCTTCAAAATGTTCATCCAAAGTTTCAAATGAAAAACATAAAGATCATAAAGGAAAATCATTCTAGAAAATTTATTATGTTAATGAAGATAATGGTAATCTGATGATGATGAATCAAAATATCTTGATGATGGAAGTGATCAATTCTTGTGCATGGAATTGAATGTTGGAACTAATTCTACTAACCCTAAAAGATGTTTAAAGGAAATTTCTCTCGAGGTAGGTTATAGTATTGAGGGAACTATGCTGACTACCTTTCATGCAATAGAGGAGAGAAACTACTAGATACTTGAAAATGGATCCTCAAATCATATGATAGGTGATAAGAGTAAGTTTTCTAAACTTAAGAAATATGATGGTGGGTTTGTTAAGTTTGGTGATGACATGTCTACTAAGATATGTGGAAAAGGTTAAATTAGTTTTGATGGAAAGCATAAAAAAAATTATGTTCTTTATGTCAAGTTTCTGTGATATAATCTTCTTAGTGTAGGAAAAATGTTTAGTAGAGGATATAATCTAGTGTTTTAGGATGATGGTTGTGAAATCAAAAAAGGAAGCTTAGAAACTCTGGTTGCTACAGGGATAAGGATATAAGGGAATATTTATCAAATCAAAGGTGTTAGTGGTAACTATTTTATGAATCAAATAAATGAAACTTGGTTGTGGCACAGAAGAATGTTTCATATCAATTTTAATAGCTTAGTGAAGATCAAATCTACTGATGTTGTGAGAGATAATCCGAGAATTACAAAACCTATCAATGCATTTTACAAAGAGTATTAGTTTGTAAAATATAAGAGGTTCAAAACTAAGGAATTGTCTATGATAGGACCTTTGGAGTTGGTGCGAACAAACCTATGTGGACCTAACAAAACAAGAATCTCTCAAGGTGAAGTATTTTATGTTGTTAATAAATGATTAATTTAGAATGACTTGGGTGAAATTTCTCAAAGAAAAATAAAAAGATCTAGATAAGTTTAAAAAATTTAAATATATGGTTGAGAATGAAATACATTTGAAAATCAAGTGTTTAAAGTCTGACAGAGGTGGTGAGTTCATGTCAAATGATTTCAAATTTTTTTGGGAAGATCATGGGATAAAAATATATTTATTAGCTCCTCACATCCTCAATAGAATGGGGTTGTGGAGAGGAAGAATATGATAGTTTAGAAAGTAGTGAGAAGCATGTTGAAGGAAAAAAATCTACCAGATGTCTACTAGAGAGAAGCTATTCATACCATAGTTTACATTATCTACAAATGACAAGAAAGAGTGAATAGTTTGAGGACCCCCTATGAGCTATGGTATGGAAAACCTCCTACTATAAAATATTTTAGATTGTTTGGAAGAAAATGTTATATTAGGAGAGATGACGGGAACTTGGGAAATTTTTTTGCAACAAAGAATCACATCAGAACTCAATGTTCATAGATTGATATGAATTTGATGAGCCCCTTTGTAGAGAAGAAGAAAAAGAAGAAGAGAAATAAAGGGAGATGCTAGTGGAAGATGAAGAAGCTATAGAAAAGAATCCTAAGATTCCTAAGTATGTGCAAATAAATCATTTGAAGGATCAAATAATTGGAGAGAAAAGTAAAGGTGTCCTGACTAGAAGAAAATTTTCTATGATAGTGGAACAAGTAAATATTTGTTTATTTTATGAGATATAACCTAAAATGGTTATTGAAGCATGTAGGGATGAAAATTATGTCAAATCTATGGAAGAATAGTTGAGGCAAACTGACAAGAATCAAACATGAGAACTAGTCCCAAGACATGTAAACACGAATATGATAGGAACTAAATGGTTTTTCAGAAACAAGTTAAATGAGAATGGAGAAGTTATTAGAAACAAGGTTAGGATTATGTGTAAATTCTACTCACAAGTGGAAGGAATATATTTTGTAGATACTTTTCCTCTTATAACTAGAATGGAGGTCATTATGATGTTTATAGATTTTTCAACACATAAAGTCTTCAAGGTATATAAAATGGATTTAAAGTCTATATTTTTGAATGGTGAGCTAGAAGAAGAGGTATACAATGAAGAACCAAAATATTTTTAGTTATAAAAAGATCTTGATATGGTAGGTTAATGAAAGCATTATATTGGCTCAAATAGAGTCCTAGAGCTTGTTATGAAAGACTGGATAGGTTATTATCACAATAGGGATTCAAAAAGGATATTGTAAATAACAACCTTTACTTGAAATTTGAGAGAAATCAAATTTTGATTGTGGCTATGTATGTTGATGCCATAATCTTTGGAGAAAATGAAGTAATGTGTAAAATTTTTGCAAAGGAGATGAAAAATGAGTTTGAAATGTAAATGTTTGGGGAGATGAATTTATTCTTTGGTATGTAAATTAGTCAATCATAAAAGGGAATATTTATTACACAATAAAAATATATTAAGGAAAGGGTATGTGCAGGATCATCATGGAAAAAATAGGCCCTTAAGTGGCAATAAAATTCAGAAAATTAGAGTTAGGCAACTTGACGTAAAAATTTTAATAAGTTATCTATATTATTTCAAAAATTTGTAAGAATAGAATCTGTAGCAAATTGAATTTAGTTTCTAAACTACTAGGTTTTAAAAATAAAAAAAACTATTTGGTGAAAATTTGAAATTTCAATATAGTAGTACTTCAATTTTAGGGAAAAAATAAGAAGTAGGTGTCTGTTTGGCCACCCTAACCACATTAAAATGATAAAAAAAAATTATAAGATTTTAGATATAAGTAGGCGACTCATGTCCCAATGTGAATCATATTTTTTTTGTAATTTTTTTTGAAGTAAAAAATTAATCATGATTTTTTTATTACAACTTTTAAAAAATATAAAAACTCATATGTCTGACCACTTTAACTTGGTCAAAAATTCATGAAATTCAATTTTTTTTTTTTTAATCCTATAGTATGTGAATCATATAATGTGACATATTTTTTGGATTCAAATAATGTGATACTGTTTCAAAGCTATAGATTTTTTTCAATCAGCCTATCAAAAATGAATAATAATAATTTATTAAATTCAAAGTAAAGAATAATTTATATTGGTGGAAAGCTGAGAATATCCTTTAAAAAACCTTTTCATTTCATCAATTTTGGGTAAAAAAAAAGTTGTCAGCCACATGGGCTATCATATCACTTAGATATCGCCACTTTTTTGCCCATCATGATCCTACACATACCCGAAATGTTAAAGTAGTTTGGAATGGAGGACTCTAAACTAGTATATACTGAACCATGGTTACTTGTTGTAAAATGTGCCAAAATTATGAATATCCTAAGAAAAATTAGAATTTAAGTATAGATCCATGATTGGTGGACTACTATATCTAACTACAACTAGACTTGATATTAGGCATGTAATATGTCTTGTGACAAGATTTCAAGAAGATCCTAGAGAATCACATGTGGAAATAGTCAAAAGGATATTTGGATATTTGAAGAGCACTCTAGACTATGGTCTATGGTATTCTAAGAATATTGACTTTTCTTTAAGTGCTTATATAGATGCAGATTGGAAGGTTTTTTAGATGATAGAATAATTACAAGTGGAGGTGCTTTCTTCCTTGGAAATAGACTAGTTTTTTAGTTAAGTGTAGAGAAGGGGGATTCACTATTCATGAGTTCTCTTCACTCAAAGAGCCTCATGGAGAAATACCCTAAACTACCCCAAGGAATAATGTGAAAGTTCTAGAATCAAAAAGAGCAAGTCACAAATATTCTCTAGACAAACTAATAGGATCTCTACCAAAGGATGACAAAAAAGAATACAGACAACAGTGTGATGTTTTGGAGGCACATTGGCATCTCATACAAAATAGAGAGAAAATGTATCACAAATAATGACTAAGTGACTACTTCTAATCTGATTTGTAAGAACTTCTAGAAAGTGATAAAGCTAAAATAGACTAAAATATAAATGATAAAGACAAGGAGAAGGGAAAGGAAATGCTTACAACCACGTAAGTGATGAAGCCTTCAACACATGAATTTCTTCAATATCTGCATAGAAGAGAGAGAGAGAGAGAGAAATTTTTGGGGCTGTATAGGGGTTTTCCTTAGTCAAACCCTTGTTTTGGTGTTCCCACCTCCACGAACAACCAGATAGATAGAGAGAAAAGTATGATAAAGTAAGAAATGAAAGGACACAAAAGAACTAAAAAATAGTGTTATGCTACTCAACCAAATAATAGAGGAGAGGAAAGAAAGATTACCATATCCACCAAGAGAAATCAAGGCTAATGGGGGATAAAATGAGAGGGACTCAAGCCTTTTTTGGAATGGTGTTTCTTCCTTAATTTCTTTACTAAGTTGATAGACTGTTGATAATGTTGTTGTGAAGTGTAAAGTGTTTCTTGAGAGTGATGGACTGAATGCTTAGAGCTAGTGGAGATCCAAGTGAGATGAATCAAAGGCTTAGAGTCTATGTAGAAGCTATAGAAGAGATTGTGAAGGGACCAAATGGAATGAGAATGAGTGAATTTGAAGGAAAGAGTAAAGAAAATGATCATATTTGTGTCCGTTGACTGAAGTGGGTGTTACAATTAGACCCCCAATGGGAAGTCTAATGGCTCTATAGGCACCAAATGTGTTACTTTTTCAGGGATGTAAGTGCATTGCTCGAATGTTTGCACACCACACGAGCATCCCTAATAAGTATTCCTCTGTTGATGCTCAAAATAGGTGCTAAGTTGAATGAAGGCAGTAGGCTTAGGTGGATTTTAACCTTCGAACTTGGTTTTCTATAGTGAAGGAGGGTAGAAGGGAAATTTTCCTAAGGGGTGAAAATTCGCTCCTATAAATGTTTCACCCACTTTAATAAGCACAAATACTGATGAGTGCTTTTGTAAAGTAGATCAAAGAAGTGGTAGGGTTAGAAATGTATACTTGAACTATCGAGGAAGTAGACCATGATCTGGTGAACCCGAGAGCGCGGGACAAGCAAAGGAATTCATAGCTCCATAGAACTATGAAGCTGAAGAAAGAAACCACCTTACAGGCTCATGGAATTGCAAGGAAAGTATCCTCCAAGAATTTTCACTTGAAGGAAACCAAGAAAAACACCTTATAGACCCAGAGACTTGCAAGGAAGGTATCCTTCAAGAACTCTCACATGAAGGAAATTGATAAAATCAAACTTTGTAGATTCAAAAATTTGCTTCATGGGTGCACCAGTGAAGCGACATGTTTACCTATAGATAGAACATGCTAGAAATTGACCACACATGCAAGTACGTGGATAGTCACATAGACCTTCAAAAAGTTGAAAAAATTTCAAAGGGTTCCCTCGGGAACCCTTCAAAAGGAAGAGGGGTCCACTCAAGGGACACACTATTTGAAAGTGAGTTCTAGTGAAGCTTCCCCCAAGCTAGACATAAGGATGTGAAATAGGTCTAGTCGGGCTGCCCCCAAGCTAGAGAAAAAGATGAAAAATAGGTCTAGTCAGGCTACCCCCAAGATAGATACCATGGAATTCATTTAAGTGAGAATCTTTCAAAGGGGGGTCCCTCAGGAACCCTTCAAAAGAAAAAGGGTTCACTCGAGGGATGCTCAAGTTGAAAGATAGAGAGAAAAGAGGGGGTCCTTAAGAAGCACACACATCTCTAGGGAAATTTATCACTGCCCCCAATGTGCACGGGAGGAGAACCATGCAAGCTACTTAGAACATGCAAGATAGAGTTAAACCTCAATATCACTTGTCATTTGAAGAAAAGGTAGGTGCATCAACAAACAAATGAGTGATGGAACCTAAATCATGAAGTTGTATTTTATACTTCAATTCCTTACATTCACTAGTGGAATGGCTAGACACACGACGGTATGCATAGAAAGAATTATGCTTATAATATCTCTTGCATGTAGGAGGAGGAAGAGTGATTAAGCAGGCTTTTAGAAGCTACAACAAAATATTCTCTTTCTTAGCTAAATAATGAGGAGTAGGAAGAAACCCTTTCTCTTGTAGATAAAAGATTGATTTCTCACAAGAGGAAGATACAAAGATATAAGACAAAGGAGGAGGATCTCTATAGAGAGCATTACAATTTTCATTCAAATTATCTTGCGATACAGAAGAATAACCATCAGTAATAGCAGGTGTGAATGATGTTTTTCGAAGGTCTAAGTGGATCAAGTTGAATTTACATTCTCCAATGAAGGAATTTGTAAAGTCTAAGGAACCCCAATTATCACTAAGACATGCATTCCTTTGAGAAGTAGGAGGAGAAGAATTAAGGTTTCTTGCTTCAGAAGGATCTTCTTTAGGGACATCTATCTCAAGAGTATCCTTTGTAGTAGGTATTGCCAGAGTAAACATCAACAAATTGGAAGACACCGAAGGAATAAGAATAGGTACAACCAAATCTTGACCAACAGATGCAATCTCACATAAGTGAATAGCATCAAGGTCATCCTTGACTGTGACTAATTTTTTATTACAAATGAACTTAATAGATTTATCTAAGGTAGATGATATTGCACCCATAGCATGAATCCATGGTCTACGAAGAAGAAGGTTATATGGTAACTTTTCTGACATAACCTATACAAGGGTAGGTACAATAATGGGTCCCAACATCAAAGGAAATAATATTGTGCCTAAAGGTTACCGACCGATATTATCGAACCCATGAATGAAAATAGAAGTATTAAGAGAAGATGAGTCAATATTAATCTTAGGAAATAGATCAATACTGCATATATTGATATTTAAACCAATGTCAATGAGAGTACGTCTAGTGTTGATTTTATTAATGTTAACTATAATCATTAGAGGGTCCTCTTTCTTTTGTATTTTCGGAGGTGGGAGTTCTTGTGGATAGAACATAATATTCGATGAATCCACACGATCAACATCTGATGGCCTAGCAAAAGAAGGAAAGAAGATCTTTTGCAAGGCTTCCTGAAGCATACCTTGATAAACCAAAGAAGATTGAATCAAGTCCCATAGTGATATCTTAGTTGCAGTAACTTAAGGTTCTCAACAAGATCGTAATCACCAAATTCATTACTTGTAGGTTCATGTGCTAAAGGAAGACTTGGTTTTTTATTTATTCTATTCTAATAAGTATGGGCTACTTCTCTATAAGAGGGAGCCTTAGAAATATTGGGAGAGTCACTATCAAATGGAACACCATTAATAGAACAAAACCTTTTAGGAGAAGGACTATCTGGAGTTAGGTAAATGATTGATCTCTTAGGCCTTTGAGGGGTAGTAGAGACATAGATTACATTTACATAATCATCACAACTAGTAGGATAATTATTTGAAGACATATTCTTAACATTGATCCAAACAAGATCAAATGTGGAAGTAGATTCATCGTCTCTAAAAGAGAGTGCATTGGAATAGATAAGAGATTCATCATTCACAAATGCAACATCTCTAGAAGATAGTGCATTGGAAGGAATATGAGATTCATCATTCATGAATGTATCATCTCAAAAAAAGAGTGCATTGGAATGAAGAGAAGGTAGAGTAACATTAAGAAAGGTATCAATGATTTCATCTTCTTGCAACACAATATCCTCTAAAGCAAGAGGAATCTCATGGGAAGGATCAAAGATACAAAGTGACATGGGCAAAGCCAATTCAATATCACATACATGAAATGGAATATCATTAAAATTTTGAATAAAATTAGATAAGTATGAGCTAATAAAAGAAAATGGGTATGTGCAAGATCATCATGGAAAAAACAGGCCCTTAAGTGGCAAAAAATTCAAAAAAATCAGTTAGGTAACTTGACATAAAAAATTGAATAAGTTATCTATATTATTTCAAAAATATGTAACAATAGAATTTCTAGAAAATTGAATGTAGTTTATAAATTACTAGGTCTATTTACCAAAAAATAAAATCTATTTAGTGAAAATTTGAAATTTCAATACAGTAGTACTTAAATTTCAAGGAAAAAATAAGAAGTAGGTATCTGTCTAACCACCCTAACCACATTAAAATGATAATATTTTTTTATAATATTTTAGATATAAGTAGAAGACTCATGTCCCGATGTGATGCATATTTTTTTACAATTTGTTTCCAAGAAAATAATTAATTATAATTTTTTTATGGCAAATTTTTAAAAATATAAAGACTCATATGTCTGGCCACCTTAACTTGGTCAAAACTTTATTAAATTCAATATTTTAGTTTTTAATCTTATAGTATTTGAATCATAGAATGTGACACATGTTTTGGATTCAAAAACTATGATACTGTTTGAAATCTATAGATGTTTTTCAATCAGCCTAAAAATAAGGACTTTAGCCATAATTCAATAGAAAATTAATAATAATTATTTATTAAATTCAAAGTAAAGCATAATTTATATTGGTGGAAAGCTGAGAATATCCTTTAAAAACCCTTTCGTTTCATTAATTTTGGGTGAAAAAAAATTCATCAGCCACATACCCATCATATTGCCACTTTTTGGCCCATCATGATCCTGCACATACCTAGATATTAAATTCATTATGATGTTTTTGGTATTTTCTATGTTCTATTAGTTTGCATTTTCAGAGGTCTTCAAAGTGGAATTTTGGTTTAGGACTTGCGTTATTTCCTAAAATTCAACTGTAAATGGTTCAAACGGTTCTAAAATCCGAGCATCAAGTCAAAAGTTATGACCCTACCAAGTAGGGGTAAACAAATTCCTAGTATTTCAGTTCACCTTGGGTTCACAAAAATGTAGACAAGAGGTATTCACTACTCATAATTTCTCTTCACTCAGAGAGCCTCAGGGGGTGAACTTCCCTAAATTACCTCAAGGAACAACGTGAAAGTTCTAGAATAAGAAAGAGTAGGTCACAAAGATTCTCTAGATAAACTGACAGGCTCTCGACCAAAGGACAACAATGCAAAATAATAGATGATAGTGTAGCATGTTGGCATCTCATACAGACCAAAGAGAAAAAAATTCACAGAGAATGGCGATGCAACTACTTCTAATCTTATTGATAAGAACATCTAGAAAGTGATGAAGCTGAAATAGACTGAAATAGAAATGATAAAGACAAGGAGAAGAAGGGAAAGGAAATTCTTACAACCATGCAAATGATGAAGCCTCCAGCATGTGAATGTCTTCAATTCCTACATAGAAGAGAGAGATAAATTTTTGGGGTTGTATAGGGGTTTTAGTAAACCCCCATTTCGGTGTTCCCACCTCCATAGAAAACCAAATAGATTAAGAGAAAAGTATGATAAAGCAAGAAATGAAAGGAAACAAAAGCACTAAAAAATAGTGTTATGATACTCAACCAAATAATAGAGGAGAGGAGTGGAAATCTCACCACCTCCACCAAGAGCACTCAAGGCTAATGGGGGAGAAAATGAGAGGAACTCAAGGCTTTACTACAATGGTCTTTGTTCCACACTTTCTCTATTGAGTTGATATAATGTTGATGTTGCTACTGTGAAGTGTAAAGTGCTACTTGAGAGTGATGGATTGAATGCATAAAGATAGTGAAGAGCCAACTGAGATGAATCAAAGGCTTAGATTTTTTGTAGAAGTTTTTGAAGAGATTGTGAAGGGCCCAAATGGAATAAGAATGAGTGAATTTGAAGGAAAGAGTGAAGGAAATGACCATATTCAGGTCGGTCAATTGAAGAGGGCATTAAAATTTGACCCCTAATGGGAAGTGTAACACCTCTATAGGATCCGTATGTGAGAATCTATTAGGGATGTAAGCACGTCGCATGAACATTTACACGTCGTGTGGGTATCGTCAATAGGTATTCCTCTGTCAATCCTCAAAATAGGTGCCAAGTGGAATGAAGGCAATGAGATTAGGTGGATTTTAACCTTCAGACATGGTTTTCTAAAGTGAAGGAGGGTAAAAGGGGAATTTTTATAAAAGGTACAAATTTTCTCCTATACAGTAAGAAGCAAGATTCAATGTCATGTCTAATGCAGAGGAAAAATATATTTTTGCAGCATCTTGCTACACAAAGTTGTTATGGATGAAGTATATATTGAAAGATATCAGAGTATCATGTGATGAACCTATTCCTCTATCATTTCATAATACGAGTACTATCAACATTGTAAAAAAAATTGTAATGCATTTAAGAATAAACCATATCTCTATCCGGTATCACTAATAGAGAAAGATGTTGAGAATGAAGTAAAGTTGGACTATGTGCCTACAAATGATCAAATAGCATATATATTTTCACAAAGGATCTTCTAAAAGATACATTTAAGTATCTTATAGAAAAGATAGGGGTTATTTCCCCTCCTTCAACCTAGATTCATAAGATGGTGCATCTATCTAGGTGAGAAAAATAAGATTTATTCTTTATTTGCAACTAATGATGGATACCTCTTAGGGGGAGTAGGTAGTGATATCTTTTGTTTGTGTAGTCAAATGGAGCATATGTTGTGTCTAAAAGTGTGTGTGACAATGAAGTGTAGTATACATTTGTTACCCTCTACCATTGATGTCAAAGGGGGGGAGAAGTTTGAAAAAAGTAATGAAAAGGGGAGAGAGTAGTGGATATTGAAGTCTAGGAAACATAGGGAAATAAATTTCCTAGGGGGAGAGTTTCTTGAGTGTTGGAGATGTAGATTTTCTTCTTTTTTTATGGCTTTTTAGTAGGTGTTTCCATCAAGGAAAAAGGGGGAGATTGTTGCACCATATTATCATTATTTTTGTCATTTTAATGTCAACCTCTAGTGTGGTCATGATGAGAAGGTTTTTATGGTGTTGATCAGATTTTGCAAATGCAACATGATCACTTGGTTTCTAAGTTATTTTGAGAAAATTTGTATAAAGAGTGTAAAAGTTTTCATGGATGTATTTTGTATTATTATTTTCATTTCTTCATGATTGTAAATGTGCCTATGTAGTTTGGATATGGCGATCGATAGTCTTTGAAGCTTTAATATCTATAGTTTTAGGTTCTAGATCATGCATAGTAGAAGATGTGTTTGATAATGTCTTATATTGTCTCTAGATTATGAAGAGGGTTCTCTAGGAGACATGGAATTTATTCACATTTCTTTGCATTCAAGTTTCTTTTCTTGTGTACTTGGTAATGTGCTAATAATTCTTATATCTATATTCTCTTAGATGGTTTGGTTTTCAACTAGTCTACAAGCTTGGTTCACGAGTTGTGTCTTAGTGGAAATTTGAATAGTTGTATAAGATGCTATCATTTTCAATTTCGTGTGTTTGTACCAATGATTTTGGATTTCTTGTTAGTGTTGAAATATTCCAAGATATTGTGTAATGTTTCTACATGATCTATAGGATGTTTTGGACTTGGTGAAGTGTGTATGTGGTTTCTTGGTAGCATTAATGTTGGTTTAGCCAACCTAGATTGTTAACACTACTTATGGATTTGTTTCATGGTTTGTGGAAGCTTGGTGTAGAATTTTGGTGTAGATTTGGGTCTTAGTTAACCCTTGGTGTGGTCCACCTTCAATTATTTCCACCACAAAATTTTTTGGTTGTGGCCTATTTGGTGTTTATATATTTTATGTGCATATGTTTCATTCAAGACACGGTCTATAGAGGGTTGTTCCAAGTCACATAGGATATATATGCAAGATTAGTTGTTGGAGAAGTGTGTAATGTGATGAGTGATGTAAAATTAGGTGTATTTGATCAAGTGTTGAGACCTAAGTGTGATCATGAACGCTTAATACTACCAAAAGTAGTGAGAAAAAGGTGTCTACATTTTAGTGTGCCTAAAGTTGTTGGAGGCAGTGCGCCAAAGGTTATGGATGGTTCTAATGTATTCTCTTGTTTCTCTGAGGTAGTGAACCTCCTTGTAATAGTTTATTTGTAATATTTGATATTCTAGAAGAAGTGATTTTCATGGGTAGTGAACCCTTGGTAGTGAGCCTTTTCTTTCTTTTAAACAGTAAGTCCTTTACATAGTGAACCCTTCCAATAGTGATCCTTTTGTAATAAATGTTGATATTCATATACATGTGAGTTAATATTCATTTTGGTTTCTCTATAATTAGGGTTTTTCACATTAGATATGGTATTATATTGTTTATGGTTGTTGATGTGTTTTTGTTTCATTTGTTTACATTCATTCTAATACTTAATAAGAGTGTGAAGCTTAATGAGCATTTGAAGGTTTTAATGCACAAATAATTCACCCCTCGCCTCTCAGCTATCTTGTATGTCTAACAATTATTTTATGAAGAAATAAAGAGTTTAAATTTTTTGTTGATTCTTATGCATTATGTATTAGTGATTAAACATCAATGTCTCCTTATTTCTAATGTTCGAGTGGTGAAACAAATAATAATTTTATTATTGTTGGGTTATCAATTAATTAATAATATTGCAAGAAGTTTTAGGCATTAATTTGATAAAAAATGTAGTATAGAAAAATGTATCCCTTTACATTTTCGCAGTTGTTTGGACCCTCCCTACTAAAATTGGGCTTATTATGCCTTACTTGGTCTTATTTTACATCCACAAGCCTTATTTAATGCATTTTTTTGAGGATGATCTCAACACATATCTAATAACCAATCATAATTTAATCTTTTAGTGATCTAGGACTCATACACCACCTTGGGCATATGAGTCCCACCTGAATTTGGCATAGAAATTAATATTTCTTGAAGTTTGAGTCCCAAGCTTAGCCTATTGGGACTCATATGCCCCAATTGGCATATAAGTCCTACTTAGCTTGGAACTAATCTTGAATTCAATTTTTGTTAGGATTTTATTCTCCTAAATTTAATGGAAGCTTGTAGTGTTGGAATTTTAGGAAATTTGGAATAGAAAAGTATAAATACAAGGTTATTTCACACATTTTCTCCTAGCAATTTTTTAGATCAAGAATTATAGTAATTTTGAGTTTACAAGAGAATTCAAGAGCCTTCAAGAGTTGATTATCAATCATTTTGGAGCTATATTCAATAATAAAGCATCATTGCAAAGTCATCATGCATCATATTTTCTTTTGAGATAACATCTGTGATGTAGGTATATTATGATTCAAGCAAGCATTCAAGTCAAGATCTATAACATATAATCAAGATTCAAGATCTACATTCATGCTAGCCATTACATACAATATTTTAGCCTTTGTTCAAAGGTTTTGGTGAGTTCCAGCATAACATACTTGTTCATTCATCACTCCTCCATTCTACTTCTATTAATTTTAAGGTTTGATTATAAAAATAGGGTTTGACCAAGGAAAAGCCCTATCGATTGAAAAAACAACATTTTTTTTGTCTCTTTGATGTGTCATTTGCAGATCTAAGTTGAAGATTCATTTAAGAGAAATATTGGAGAAATTTTTCAAAGTTGTAAATTTTTCAAAGTTTCCATCTATCTTGCAAGATCACAAAAGGTCACCTATAGGTCGGAATTTAGTGTTTTAGACTCAAATATTTGATAGGAGAGAAGCTATATGAGAATGATAGGGGATATCAAAGTTTCAAATCAACCCTAATAATAGGACTATATCACCATTTGTGGCATATGAGTCCTAGTATACCACATTTCAAGCTTTTTTTGTAGATCATGGTTTAGCAGTTCTAAATTCCATATTTAGCCCCAAACTCTAGACTAGGACTAAATCACCCCTATTGGTGTATGAATCCTAGTACAACACTTTTTCCAATTTTTAGAAGATCTAGATCAGTCACTAAGAGATTCTAGATCCTACCCAAAAACCCTAGTCTGGGACTAAATCACCCACCCTAGCATATGAGTCCTAGTGTGCTTAAGATAATATAATTTCAGGGTTTCAGAGCTTGTCTTGACCACATATTTCTTCGAGGTACCCCTTTGTTCATACTCAATTTATTCTCTTGCTTCTTTGTTTCATTTCCTAGGTCATTTAGTTAGGTTTCATATCATTTGCATCATCTTCTTTCCAAGCCTTTTCTTGGTGGTGAACCCCTTTTATCTTTAATCACACCCAAGGAAACTATCTTAACCATCCAACCCTTCCCTCAATCAAGTGAATTGGTTGAGGGATCTTGGTTTCCTTTAAAGAAACATAAGTGAAATAGGTGGAGGAACCCTAATTCCCCTTTATTTCCATCCCCCAAAAGGTGGAAAATTATTTTTGATGTTTCATCTACAAATATAATACTAATATTAAGTATTAAAAATAATTTTATAATTTATATTAAATTTTATTATTAAGAGAAACTTAATTTTCATAACATTGGTGATTATAATTTAATATTAAAATATTAAGTGGAATATGAATATTAGTGTTATTAAAATATTAATATTCATGTTATTAGAATTTACTCTAATAGGGATAATTAGTAACTAATTTACCCACACTTGACAGAAAAAAATATATCAACTTTAATTATAGCAGTAGTAATTTCAATGATTGATGGTTCTTGCAAATGGTGAATTGTGTGGTAGATAGTGAAAGGTGGAAAATTATCATTGGCTATAGTTTAGGAAATAGAACAACATTCTTCTTCACTTACATTCAAGGAAACCCTAGAGATCTCAATCCAAGGATGAATTAGGGTAAAGAGATCTTCCAATAGGATGTCCTAGGGTCTAAATAGAGACTAAAGAGGGGTTCATGACCAGGCTAGGGCTTGGAAAGAAAATTAATATGCAAGACCTAATTATGAACCTTAATGGCATGCAAGACTTGAATAAAAATCCTAGAAATGAATATAAATCATAACACAAAGTTCGAAGACCAGAAATGTGCACCTGGAAATCTATAGAGGCATGAAACAAGATTTGAAATATTGAAAAATATATATTTAAGGAACACTAGGACTCATGCACCACTTCTCACGTATTAGTCCTAGTCTAGGGTTTCTATTTTGGAATGGGAACCTAGCAATGTAGACTCATAATCTTCAAAAATCTAAAAAAAATCAAGACTCATATGCCACTTCTAGTATATTAGTCATATTTTTCTTTTTCAAAAAGTCAAAGTATAGATCTACTCTCCAATCCCTACTCTTCCTTCCTAATCTAATTTCCAAATATGAACCTATATAAAGGACTTGTAAAACAGAATATAGTGCTGATTTTCGAATGGGGTTTTCCTTTGGTCAAACCCTTAGTTTGGTAGTTAAACCTTTATAGAAACAATGGATCTTGAATGAAAATGTGAACATAAATCCTAACTTTAAGTGTATCTAAGATTAGGAAATCTAAAATTCAATGCAACCCTATTCTATTTTGCTAGAATGAGATACATGGATGAAGCATGAACATGAATGACCCTCTTTGGGAGATGTCTCATCACCCTAATAAGCCATAATGAGTGTATGTACCTTCCTTAGTCTGAAATTAGAGTGATAATGGAGGGTGGAACTACTTGGGAAACAAGTCATTAGGCTTGGCTTGATGGCTAGTTGCATCTCCCCCACCTACATTAGGCTTGGCTTGATGGCTAGTTGCATCTCCCCAACCTAGAAATCCATCATGATTCACCATAGGAAAGCATAATCAATCCTTGAAAATGCTAGATCTTGAATGAAAGTGAGCTTGAAGACCTGAAAAACACTATATTGCTACTCCAAGGCTTCAACTTTTTTTTCTCTTGAGAACTTGAATGCTCTTATGAAAGAATGCTTGAGTGCTTGTGAATTCTTAGGTCTTGAAATTTCTCTTCTAGATTGAAAATAATGATTTGGAAGCTTGTTTATATAGGCATTACACCTAATTTACTATTATTTAGATCTCAAAAGCTGACATCAACAAAAAAAATTCAATTAAAACTTGAATTTCATGCGCAAACACTAAACTGGGCCACACGTGACTCATAATCCATTTGTGGAATATGGGCCTCACCTAGGAAAACACATATGCACAAGGTGGCATATGACTCCCACCCTATATTTTCGGGGTGGGCCAATGATGGGTTGTTAGTAAACTTAATGCCTTAGGTGATTTTGTTGGGATTTTGGTTGAAATAAGCCTTGAGATCTGAAATAAAGGGTCTTAGGGGCCTATTAATGATGATTTAAAAGGGTATTTAATTCAAGGGTGCTAAAATAGTTCCAAAGTAAGTGTGAAATTTTACCATCTTCAAGAGCACACAATTTCTACACTACAAATAATAATGATAATGGTAATAAATGATAATAAATAGAGCTATTAAAGCTAGGGATAATGATAAGCATTAATATCCTATAATTTATATGGCATTTAATATCAAGATTAATATCAATATTTATATATTAAATATCTTTTAGCAATAAAATATAATGTTAGAAAAAAATATCTACCTTCTTCTTATGGGTAATGCTGCCTATTGCATATAGCTATTTGTTTTATTTATTCTCAACTCAACACCATTGCACAATATCTTGGGAAAAAAATTCTAAATCCCAACCATTGATATTTTTGCATTTAATATATAGATTCAAAATTTTGGTGTGCTCTATTGATATTATGAAATATTATCTATGTTTTAAATTTTAAATGTAGCTTGATTAAAATTTTAAAGCCCTTTTTAGGGGTACATTCATGATTAAATTATTATATTTTTCTATCAATGCAATATTTGAGATAAAAAGATTAAATTAAACTAATCGCAAACTTGTCTTTATTTCATTGAAGAATGATTGCAATAATATTAATGGAAGCTCAGGAAGATATTATGGGGGGTAGATGTACATAGAAACTACATTGGGGGTATCTATGGGGTGGGCTCATTTATGTAAGTTAGGGAAAAGAGTGTCATTACCCATGGCACTCCTCTTTTCCTCTTCCATTTCACATATGGTAGACTATACCTCGCTAATTTGGTAGGTCTTTCCATCCAAACACTTGATGTAGGAATTTTACATTCTAGGAGTTAAGATATTCATGAGGGGAGTAGCAAGACAAGCAATGAGAAAGATGTGGATCAAAATTGGTAGAATCTATTGCATTTCATGGGATGATGTAAATACCTCCAAGCCTTGGATAAATTAGGTTTTTAAAAACTTGTTGGCCTCTATGGGATTTTTTCTTCTTTGGCTCTTATTTATCTTATTTGTAGGCTAGATAACTCAAAACAAATTCTTCTTCTTAATGTTGTTGTGAATAGATTTCATTGGGTATTCTTTATTATATCAAAGTGTGAAATAAATTAAACTTGATATTTTTAAATATGTTATGTAGTTGATATGCTTATTCTACTATTCTTTACTACACACATGTTGTTGGTTTGGGCATAAATTTACTATTAGGTACACATCATATCAATAAATGATCCTAGAATTGCATCCATGAAAATCAATTTTGTAAACTAGTTGTTTTAGATATACATATGTGTGTGATCTATTCATTTCTATTATTTATCTCTTCATCTGAGTAATGGATCTCTCGAAACATTGATGAAAAGTAAAAAGAACATTATTTTTCCAAGATTGCGGCTACCTTTTGAGAATTTGTCAACTTAATTTACTATTTAAGGAAGTTTTAGGGTGTTAGTATCAAGATGAGGCCATGCATTTCTATCTTGGAATTTTATTTAAAGTAACTTACCATTTAGTTTTTTTGGAGGTAAATTCTTGTTCTCAGTATCGATTTCTAGAAATAGAATGTTTTACCTACTTCATTAGGTGTTCCTTACTAGCCATTTTAATAACCAAATTATTATAAAATGAGGCATTTTATTAGGAATCTCACTACTTGTTTGATACTACCACATTTTTCATATATAACTATCAAATCCTTCAAATATGTGCTTCCATTATGCATTGATGGATGTCCATACCCTGTTACAAACATTTCATTCTAGCATAGATAGTAAGGATGTTGATAAAGGTTGTTGAGTCTGGATGTACACCTCCTGATTGAATTTGATTATAAATTTATAAAGCCCTATCAACAAATCCACTTTGTGCATATCTTGCAATTACTATAGTCCTTGCAACCACATTTCTTTGTGGTATTCTATTAAAAAATTCACGTGCCATGTCATTGTTTCTAGATTTTGCATACATGTCTACTAGAGAAATTATTGCAATATTATCTAATAAAATCCCTCTTCCACTATACTTTTCTAGTGTAGAATAATCTATCCCTTTACATTTTCACACTTTGTTTGGGACCTCCTAATTAAAATGGACTTAATAATGCCTTAATGTAGTTTTGAAAAATGTACAACTTTACATTTTGACACTTTTTTTCAGCCCTCTTAATTAAATTGGTCTTAATTATTCCTTAATAAGCCCTATTTTACATCTACAAGCCTAATAAATTACATTTTACGAAGGGGAAACCCAACAAAACTTAATACCAATACATAATTAAACACCTTGAGTAATGTATGTTCTAGGAATAGGGACTTGAGACCTATTCACCCATGGGAAAATGGGTCCTCCCTAGGCCTTGGAACCCATTTTAAAACATGTTTTGGCATTATTTTTATAATCCCAAATTCAAATTTCAAATTTCAGCTTGTAATGTTTAATTTTCGAGAAATTAATGATAAATATCTATAAACAAAACTTGGCTATTTTATCAAATCAACTAGAGGATTTCAAGATATTTTCAAGAGATCAATTACAAGGATAATATTATTGTCAAAGGTGTACAAGAGTATATTTATCAAGCATTTTGTTGCAATATTGAATATCTCAAGCATCATGCCAAAGTTACGTTCATCCGTGCATGTTTTTGGAGATAATATTATGATGTAGGTTTCAAGATCTTTAATTCAAGCATTCAAGCCAAAGATTCAAATATCAAGATCTAGATCTATTGAAGCCATCTCATGCAAGATTTCAGTCTTTCCAAGGCTTATTCAAGGGTTTGTTGAATTGCAACATTCTATTGTTCATTCATCATTCCTTTAATTCTTTGATTATTTCATTTCAAGGTTTAATTATCAAAATGGGGTTTGACCAAGGAAAAACCCCATTCACAAAAAATAAATATTTTTTCCCCTCTTGTGCTTGTTTTGTAGATCTTAGATTGAAGGAAAAGTGAAGATTAGAGATCTGTAAAGAGCGAAATTATAAAAGTTGTCAAAGTTGCATGAAAAGTTGTCAAGATCATAGAAGCTTAGATCCCAAGATCATTTTTCATCATTTTCACATGAAAGTAGTTGGAAATTGTGTCTTAGAT
The DNA here is from genome assembly GCA_007115665.2 of Sequoiadendron giganteum. Lineage (NCBI taxonomy): Eukaryota > Viridiplantae > Streptophyta > Pinopsida > Cupressales > Cupressaceae > Sequoiadendron > Sequoiadendron giganteum. The sequence continues at coordinate 108,681,112 of CM021105.1, read as the reverse complement.
ATGTCTTTAAAGGCTCCAAAAAGTTAATTCAAAAATATATCTCATGACCCATTCACCATTTTTGGACATGGGGGGTCCTAGACACTTTGCAACTATTCTTAGACACTCTACAACTAACTTTGAGGTATGATTTAAGTGTCTTAAACTCATCCAATTTGCATAAAGTTGATTCTTTCTGTTAGATCTATGTTTAATTTACATGAATCAAGTCTTATGTTTGAGATTTGAGGCCATTTAATATTATATTTTCATCTCCCAAAAGTGTTGTTTGAACATGACTCCCCATCAACACACACATAAAGGAAATTACTAGATCTTAAATAGAATTGACTCACCTAAGCGCTGAAAGTTAATTCTATCTTGGAGTATCTAATTTCTTGAATGACATAGAAAATAGGTAGGCTCATTACACCCCATTTTTCCCTTTCTATTTATAGTAATTTTGGTGAAGCATTTTGAATTTAGTATAAAACCCCTTATGTTTTTAACCTACCTATGTTTCTATGCTTCATTATGGTGAGCCTGAGTATTTAAACATTCTAATTTCTAATTTGGAGTGTATTCAAAACCTAGATATAGGATTTGAATCAATTCATTGCATTTAGGGATTTTAAATATGGCTCAAAGTCACCTTGCATTTTAGGTGTAAACTTGCATTTTACACTTCTTTTAAATCTGAAAAATAAACAAAAATTGCATAATGTCAGATTGATTTTTCATAGTATTTACATAATAGCATACTTTCAATCACTTAAATCAAAAAATTGGATCAAAAAGGCTTTTAAAAATAGGAAATTTTGGTCTTCATTTAGCATCATTTTTACACTTGCATTCAACTATGATTTTCTAGATTTCTAAAATTGTCAATACGTGTTTGCAACTAGGAACAAAGAACACAAATAGTTACTCAAAAATTGCATTTTGATTTTTAAAAACCTTGCATAGAGAACCATTCACCAATGGGTGAATGATTCCTTCAGGGTCTCCCAAAACCATATTTTTTGAGCTTTCTTGTGGTTCTTTGCACTTCCTAGATCTATTGTTAAACAACTATTTTAGTCTTGCAAATTTCAAGAATTTTATTTTATGCATTAGGTATAATCATCCATATAGTTTAGGCATTGGAAAATTGAAAAAATTAATGCATTTCAGATTTGTAGAGCAATTGTTACATCATGTTTTCATTACAAAAGTCTCTTGTTATCATACTTCATGCTATATTTTTAGATTTTGTTGAATACTCTAAGAATTTGTTATTACAAGCATATGAACATGAAGTCATTTCTACTCTTTTCTTGTTCTTCATTAATCCATCTCACATTTCTGAAACTAACTTAATGAAAGATAATACAATCTTGGAGAGTGATACCACAATACTGGTTTACAATTTTCTGCCAAACTGGACACTGAACTTTTTTTTTTTGACTAAATATTCACTTTCGGGCTCTTATAGCGGCTAAACCACAAGGAATTTGAAGATGGTGCAAAATAGAGATTTGTGACATTTTATCTATAGATTATAAATATATATTTTTAAAAAAATTTGGAATCAGATTGCACTTCCTTTTCCATCTCCTTTGAAAACTAGTTTTTTTTTTAAAACAATATTTTTAAGGAGTGACACTCACCGTATACAACATAAATTTTTTGTATGAAGGATAAAATTCTATTTTTTTAAAATTTAGATTTGTAGCTACAATATCTAGCTCTTTCATTTGGTTTCATAGTGTTTTATTAAATATTTTTTCCTTAATCAAGTTTCGAATTCAAACCAATTACAATTGAAACATAGGCGGACTGTATACAACATAAATTTTTCTATATGTATCAAAATTCAAAAAAAAAATTCAATGGATAAAGGAAATCAATACCCATCCTGAACATATTTTTTAAAATTTTATTTTGATAATTTGCTAGTTTTCCACATGTCTAGAACAAAGAGCTAGATTTTCGGTGAAAAACCTATGTTTAATAAAACTAAAAAATGCATACATAATAAAACCAAAAATTATTAAAATTATATTTGTTGGATAGCTTGTTCTAAGGACTACCATGATCATTTCAAATAAATTTTAATTGAATTCATTTGATCCCCCAAATGGTAAATCAAAAGTGATTTTTTATCAGCATTGTGATAGGTGTAAAGGAGACTCTGTTGTAGGTATGGTTTAAAACTAGCAGGGTTCTATCCAAGGGGGTTTGATCTAAGGTGGTTTGATCAAACCCTCTTCAATTGAAACCTGTAAAATGGAACTTTTTAAGGCTTCAATCATTATATTTTATAAAAATATGTGATTTCAGCAAAAAATAGAATCTCCCAGAAATTGTAAACCATCTTTGTGGGATCACCTTGGACAATCATGTTTATTCTTCTCTCAATATCTCTCCTATTTGTGAAGAAGTTATTTTGGTGTTAGAAGATCAAATCAATTAGAGTCATGAGAAAATTATTTTTTCTCTTCCCCTACATCCCCTAACACTGCTTTGTGCATTTCTCCTATTTGTGAGAATGATTTTGTAATGATTGAAAAAGTACTCCCTAAAATGGCCTTGATTTAGTGTTATAATATGTCTAATATATTCACATTAGGTCTTGTGCCCTTTAAAACTAAATGAATCTAATTATACCTTATTTTAGAGTTTTGTAAAGTGTTATAACACACTTTCACACTTTTCTATAGTTTTATTAAATAATTGGGCTTCTTTATGCTTTTATTGGCATTATTTTACATCCACAAGCCTCATTTAATGCATCTTTTCAAGGATGATCCTAAAATAAATCAACATCCAATCATAGTTCAAGAATTTTTAGGTTATTTGGCCCAAATTTGGTGGTCTGGGACTCATACACCACCTTGGGCATATAGGTCCCACCTGGGGTTTTGGGTCCTAGTCTGTATTTAACACCTTTCTAATCATTTTTTAAATTGGTTCCATGCATTATACCTAATGGGACTCATACACCATCTTGGGTGTATTAGTCCTGCATGGCTCAAAATTAAAATTAATTCAAATTCTTGGTGGGATTTTATCCTCCTAGATTTGATGTCGGCTTGTAGTGTTGTAATTTCAAGAAATTTGACATAAATAAGTATAAATACAAGGTTACTTCACTCATTTTCACCTAACAAGCAATCAAGTGACCTAGCAAGTTGAATGAGCATTCAAGTGTTTACAAGAGAATTCAATAGAATTCAAGGGAAAATTATCAAGTGATTTAGAGCATTATTCAAGCATGAAGCATCAAGCATCATGTTTGTTTTTGAGCTAACAACTGTGATGTATGGTTTCATGATTCAAGCTAGAATTTCATTCAATATCTCTCCTATTCAATTAATATTCAAGATCCGCATCCATTGGAGCCACTTCATACATGTTTGTAGCACTTTATTGCTAGATTTTGTTGAGTTGTAATATTATATTTTTCATTCATCATCCTCCTTTCCTATTTCATTTCATTTCAAAGTTTGATTACCAAAATGGTGTTTGACTAAGGAAAACCCCTTTCGACTAACACAAAAATTTGTTTCCCTCTCTTTAGTGTGTGATTTGCAAGTCTAGGTTGAAGACACATTGAAGAGAAAGTTTGGAGAAAGTTTTCAAAGTTGTCACCTTGCATTGAAGATACTTGAAAGACTTATATAGGTTGTAAATCAAGGTGTCAGATTAGAAAATCAATTGGGAAGTACAGAGAAAACATTGAAAACCATATTTGGACTTTGAAGCTTTAGAAACCCCTAACTCAAGTGATATATTACTTCTGGTGTATGATTCCTAGTTTAGGTCATTTTCGAGGTTTTTGCAGTTTTAGATACCGACTTGCCAAATTTCTATTTTTTGTAAAAAAATCCTAGATCTGGTACTAAATCACCAAGACTAGCATATGAGTCCTAGAAAGCTTTAAAATTAATGTTTTCATCACTTCAGAGCTTCATCTAGCCTTCTTGAAATTTCCAAGTGCACACATTTTATCTTGCATCTTGTTATTATGTTTTACATGAATTTTTAGGTCATTTAGTGAAAGATTGCATTGTGTTAGGTTTAGACATTACAACTTTCATTTCATATGTATTTTCAATCCCTAGCCCAGTGGTGATCCCCTCATTAATTTACAATTAGAGCCTAGGGCAACCCTATTAAAAGATCTCTTTCCCCTTTGCATACTTTAGATTGAGATCTTTGGGGTTTCCCTTCAATGAAATAATTATGAAGTGGGTTTTCTCTATGTCCTAAACCATATGAAAAAAAATTCCATTTTTTGTTATTTCATTTTGGTGAACCTAATGTTAACATACTAAATCCAAATTTATAGATCCCTTATGTTTGTTTCATGTTGGGGGCAACCCCTTTTATCTTTTCTTTTGCATGACATAGCTTTATTTGGAAACATATGAGTTGGCATAGGGATTTCCAAGATATCTCTCCTGTCTTCATTTTTAGAATTTTTCATTTTCTAATTTAAATTATTTTCTCACAACATGGTGTTTAGATATTTATTTAAAGTGGGGGCATCATTGGCATTATTCTTTTTGTATTTTTTATTTTTCATGTTTCATGGTGTAGTCTTCTTATTTCATACGATGCAATTTTCACTTTGTGGTTGACATTGGATGTAATTCCCCTCAAGAGTGTGATCTATCTTAGCATGTTATATTCCTCTTAGTAGCTTGATGTGACACACTACATCCCCTAAGTTGTGAATATTCTATTCTTTGATTGGTCCTCTCTTAGATACATTAGGCACAATGTTCCCTAAGTTAAAGACCTTGTATGAATTAAGAAAGACTCCTTTGAAATTTTTTTATTGTTGCATTAGCATATTTTATTATATGGACACCTTGCATAATACAATTAGCATGCCTTTGGATCCATCTTGTTTGTTCATGAGTTCCAAACATATGAAGCTTTTCTTGCCTTTTGAAGCTCAAATTTCATTATTGTGTTGTGCCTTCTCAAAGTTATCAAGAGGTATAACTTTGGTATGGTTTGATAGGAAGCCCATATGAGGCATGAATTTCCCTTAGCCATTCATACATTTGTGTGAGTGCATACCAGCTATGAGTGTATGTGTCTCACCTTCTTGGATTACTCACCTAGTAGATAACATAGAGTTTTGTTGTCTTAGAGTGAACATGCATCTTTTGGACAAATAACCTAGATTTGATCTACATCATGATGGAAAAATAGTCAAAGCTTGATCCACCCCCTATTTTTTTTTGTTTTCCTTTTTCTCTTTGATTTTGGCAGTGTATGCTTTTTCCTTGTTGTTTCTCTTTATATCATTTTCTTGTGTTTTTTTTTTTTGTGCCTATGTCATAGGACCTTGGTACTAAGGGCGTGCACAACCCTATTGATCATGGTTGTCCTATCTTGATAGCATTGGTACATTTGGACCCCTCTTGATGTGTGTGGGTCTAATTTAGTGTGAGTTGGAAGCAAGTTCCTCCTCTCACTAAAGTGGGGGCTAGAGTAATGACAGAAAAGTACTTCCTAACATGGCCTTGATTTAGTGTTGTAATATGTCTAACATATTAACATTAGGTATTGGGCCCTTTTGAACTAAATGAACTTAATTGTACCTTATTTTAGAGTGTTGTAAAGTGTTGTAACATAGTTTCATAGTTTTATAGGGTTTTATTTTAAATAATTATGCTTCTTTATGATTTGATTGGCCTTATTTTACATACACGAGCCTCATAATACATCTTATTGAGGATGATCCTTACATAAATCAACATCCAATCATAATTTACATTTTTTTAGGTTGTGTGGCCCATATTTGGTGGTCTAGGACTCATACACCACCTAATGGGTCCCACCTAGGTTTTGGGTCCCAATCTCGATTTTACACCGTTTTAATAATTTTTGAAATTGGTCTTATAAATTATGCCTAATAGGACTCATACACCATCTTGGGCACATGAATCCCATGTGGTCCAAAATTAAAATTAATTCAAATTCTTGGTGGGATTTAATCCTCCTATATCTGATGTCAGCTTTTAGTGTTGTAATTTCAAGAAATTTGGCATAAACAAGTATAAATACAAGGTTATTTCACTCATTTTCACCTAAAAAGCAATAAAATGACCTAGCAAGTTGAATGAACACTCTTATAGAAAGTTTTAGTTTACAATAGCATTCAAGAGCATTCAAGGGAAGAGTATTAAGTGTTTTAGAGGATTATTCAAGCATCAAGCATCATCTCAAAGTCATCATGCATATGTTTATTTTTGAGCTAACAATTGTGATGTAGTGTTTCATGACTCAAGATAGCATTTCATTCAAAATATAATCTATTCAAGCAAGATTCAAGATATAAATCAATTGTAGCTACTTCATACATGTTTGCAACACTTTATTGCTAGATTTTGGTGAGTTGCAACATCATATTTTGTTCATTCATCATTCTCCTAAGTTCCTATTTTATTTCATTTCAAGGTTTCATTATGAAAATGGGGTTTGACCAAGGCAAACCCCTTTTCACTAACAAAACAACATTTTTCCCTCTCTTTAGGTTGTTATTTGTAGGTCTAGGTTTAAGACACATTGAAGAGCATGTTTGGAGAAATTTTTCAAAGTGTTCAAGAGTTGTCAAAGTTGTCACTTGGCATTAAAGATACTTGGAAGACTTCTATAGGTTGCAAATCAGGGTTTCAGATCTAAAAATCAATTAGGAAGTATAGGGTAGACATTGAAGACAAGATTTAGACTTTGAAGCTTCAGAAAACCCTAGCTGGACTGATATGCCAATTTTAGCATATGAGTCCTAGTTTAGATCATTTTCCAAGTTTTTTGTATTTTTAGATACCCATTTTTCATATTTCAATTTTTGCATAGGGGTATGTGCAAGATCATCATGGAAAAAATAGGTCCTTAATTGGCAATAAAATTCAGAAAATCAGAGTTAGGCAACTTCAAGTAAAAATTTGAATAAGTTATCTATATTATTTCAAAAATATGTAAGAATAGAATATGTAGAAAATTGAATGTAGTTTCTAAACTACTAGGTTTGTTTTTTTTTTTAAGTCTATTTGGTAAAAATTTGAAATTTCAATGCAGTAGTACTTAAATTTTAAGGAAAAATAAGAATTAGGTGTCTGTCTGACCACCCTAACCACAATAAAATGATAATATTTGTTTATAATATTTTAGATATAAGTAGGGTACTCGTGTCCTAATGTGATGCATATTTTTTTCTAATATTTTTCCAAGTAAATAATTAATTATGAATTTTTTATTACAACTTTTTATAAATATAAAAAAGTGTATGTTTGACCACCTTAACTTGGTCAAAACTTCATGAAATTCAATTACTTTTTTTTTATTCCTATAGTATGTGAATCATAGAATGTGACGCATGTTTTGGATTCAAAAAACCTGATATCGTTTGAAAGCTATAGATTTTTTCAATCACCCTATCAATCAGGACTTTAGTCGTAATTCAAATAGAAAATGAATAATAATTATTTATTAAATTCAAAGTAAAGAATAATTTGTATTGGTGGAAAGTTGAGAATCTCCTTTAAAAACCCTTTTTGTTTCATCAATTTTGGGTAAAAAAAGAGTCGTCAGCCATATGAGCCATCGTATCACTTAGATATCACCACTTTTGGCCCATCATGATCCTGCACATACCCACAAAAACCTAGATCTGGGACTAAATCACCCAGTCTGGTATACGAGTCCCAATAGGCTTCAAAATAAGTTTTTTTATCATTTCAAAGCTTCATTCATTCTTCTTTAGATTTCAAGGTGCACATATTTCATCTTGTAGCTTGTTATTTTGTTTTACATGCATTTTTAGGTCATTTAGTGAAAGATTACATTTCATTATGTCTAGACATTACAACTTGCATTTCATTTTTCTTTCCAAGCCCTAGCTTGGTGGTGATCCCCTCATTAGTTTACAATCAAACCCTAGGACAACCCTATTACAAGATCTCTTTCCCCTTTGCATACTTTGGATTGAGATCTTTGGGGTTTCCCTTCAATGAAATAATTGTGAAGTGGGTTTTCTCTGTCCTAAATCATACAAAAGAAATTCCATTTTCCATTATTTCCAATTTGATACAAGAGGATTCCATCATTGATAAGCGTGAAAATCCAACCATTGATAAATCCCCTACTTGTGATGAAGTTATTTTAGAAGATCCAACTATTGAATGTCATGAACTTCTAGTTTTTTGCTCTCCTAAAAACTCTCCTACCATAGAGGATATCATGGTGCAATAAAATGACAACATTGACACATGTATTTCAAACAATAAGAATGTGGATTAATTATATGAAGATGATGAGGTGACATTAGACTCCCCTTCACTAAAAGATAATCAAAATAAGGATAAGTCTGTTGATGTTTTGAACATTAGATATCACTTGGGACCTCCTACAAGTCCTCTAATTCTTAGACCTCCTACAAGTATTGGACCTCCCAAGTCATCTCTTAAGAAAATAATTATCCTTTATCCACCCTCAAATCAACCTCAAGTTCAAAATAAACTCATTCTTATCTTAGAAAAAAATAAAGAGAAACCATTATCCCCGTGAGATATCTTTAATTTTACATGGAAACTTAATAGTAACAATGTTTCATAGCAACCGACTTATAATACCATTTCTCACACATATAACTCAAGGAATGATAAGAAACCACAAACAACTCCTATTTCATTACTGTTGGTAATTTTTTATGAACCAAACTTGATCTTACCCCCTCACTTATGAATCTTCCAGAATTCAATTATCAGTAAGGATAAGGATTGGACAACACCTAAGTAAGGATTATAAGGCCCTTCTTCACTTTGGGTTGTATGAGACCTAGGTGGGTAACCCTAAACATGCTCATATGATATCTTTAAACAAGAACATTTCAATACATATATGAATTCCTCCAAAGTGCAAGTGGGCAATATTCATTGAAGGTTTGGTAGACATGTCAACAAACTATCATCCATTACAAGGAATAATGCAACACTTTAGGTTGGGACATTATAATTGAAATAATTTATGATTTTATCCTCATTTTAATCCTTTGACTAAGTGTGTTACTAACTCTACCTACTCTAAGATAAGCTAATGAAAAGAGACTAGTGCCTCATCCATGAGATGATGGAGTCACCTCTGTAATTGATTAGTAATACCTTAACAACTTAACTCAGTAATTTTTGGATTATTGACATACTAACTTGTAGCATTCAACTCATTGTGTATAAAATATATCTTCTTACCAAATCCTACATACTTTCCTCACAAACCCATGACCTTACTTTAGTGTTAAATCAATCCTTTGAATTGAGGCATAAATAAAATCATTCATTCAGTTTAAAAAAAAAAAGACAAATGAAACAATCATTAACAATTTCATTCATAATTTGCAAGGGAATTACATAGGAGATAATATATCTTAGAACTAATACTTATATTACTGGTGTTATTATAAAACCATTTAAAACAATTACATCATAACTCATACCTTAAAATTGTCCCTAGTATATTCATCAATATATTTATTTACATTTTCATTATCTCATGAGCTTAGCATGCTCAACTAGATCATTTTGAGACAAAAAACTCACTTTTGTAATTAGCCCTAAAACCCCTTTTATAAAACAAGGAGCAACAAGCATCCGACTGAATTATGACTACATTTCACATTTCATTTAAAAACTAATTTCAACCATATTTGAGATATTCCCCCAAATGGTTATATGTAATCATTTTCATAATAGGCGGAAGTAAAAGACAAGATTCTTAAAAAATTGTCAAAGGAAATTAGCCACATCACCCATAGGGCACTGTTTAGTCATTGTTGCAACACCCACATCGAGAAAAATATTCTTCACTAGCAATAGAGGTAGAAACCCACACACTTCCTGGAAAAATAATATCCACTGGGAAACATCCACATCAACATTAGAGAGTAAAAGACCAAAATCATGGGCACATTGAAGGAAGCAATCCTGATGTAGTGGTAATGGTGTCATAAAAAAAAAAACAAGGAGGATGTGCTACTCTTAGTCATCACCATCAGAGTAAACTCGAGCACCTCTTGTTCATGATGCAACCAGAGGAACCATCACCACATCCTTGTCAGAGTCATCATATGGTACTAGAGAGAGAAGATAATGGTTGTACCTAGAGTCAGTGTCACCTCCATCATCCAAAGGGCTATCAGAGAGAACAATGGGAGAATTATAGTCACCCGAGTGGGTCTTGTGACTCTTGTTTCTTTTCCTGGCCTTCTTCATTGACTAAGTTAGCTCCTTGCCTTTAAACTTGATCATTTCTTCTGAAATGGTCTTGTTTCTCAAATTGTAGGTACTTTGGATAATTGTTTTCTTCCTTTCATGACGGGCCTTCTTTTTACCCTTTAGATCCATAGAAGTCCCAAAGACTTCTTTCTCATCCATAGTCATATCCTCATGACACTCAAGCATACTGCGCCATCTAGACCTCCTAGTTGGCTGAATTGACTCACCCAACTTACCCATTTTGAAAAACATAGTGTAGAAGTTATACCAAATATAAATTAAGAAAAGATAATCAATCTTATGTCCTGAATTAAAATTTTAGGAAATCACACCCATAGACCTAGAACATTTAAACAAGCCCTAGAAATATAACACTCCCAAATGAACAGAAGCATGAAATACAATAGAGTCCACACAAAAGACCAACTCACTCAGGATAAAACTTCAAAACCCTTTGTAATTGAAAACTTGACACCCACACTTCACATTATCAATAGACTTGAGTTGGTGAGATCAAATGATAGGCACTCTATATTAAATAGACGATTTGGTGCATGTAGCAATTAATGATTGAAGAGATCGTCACACGAGAGAGTTGATAACTAAGTAGCTCAACTTTGAATGTGGACCATTGATATTTGAGGATCTAAAACTTCATCAATGGCAACCTTGAACACCATTTTTGGCCTTTTACAACTTGTTTTGAAAAAAATGGTGAAATAGGCCAAAAAATTGGTACATCCTCCCTTAATCTTTATTAGTCAGCTATGATCTAATAATTAACATGCATCACCAACCTTGATTTGCACACTTCATTTATATCAGTGAAGTACACAAAGTTGACACTTGAAGAGAATATTCCTAGGAACATCATATTTGCATGTCATATATTTTCCCCAATCCTTCAAGGATCAATAAGCGATAAGGGCCTTGGCATGATGAAAAATAGATCATTGGATCACTTCCCATTTTGGAGATGTTCATCTCACATCACACATTGTGGATTCACTTTACCTTTGTAGGTTCTAATTGCGATGTGAGTATTCACATGATAAAATATTAGTTGTTGGATCTAAGACCATCCTTGATTATGGTCCCTTTCCATCGTGCATCACGGATTCATGATTTGTTCTCTACATCACATTAGCGACAAGAGATAAGGCAATGGAGCAAGATAAAGACATGTGCACCTATGTGAAAATCAATGGCACAAGATACATTGCTCATTAGAGAATTTCAGATCAGCGAAAGAAATAAAATACAAAGGGTACCAAAGGCCATCATGTATTGCTAATCCTTATTACCAAATACATGAGAAATTAGCGATAAAATAGATACCAGCAATAACATAGTCCATTGCGCATCACTAATATAACTTTGGATGTTTAAAAAAAATCATGATGCACAAAATCAAAGAATCAATGCTTATCACGCATCTCTCATTTGAGTTCACAAACTTCAAAGATATCAGCAATGAGTGATACAAGACTTAAGTAAAGAAAATTTAGCATGTGCTCGTAAGTTGATTTAAGTTGGGGACCATCCTAGGACGATGTATAAAAGGCCTCAAGGACTTAGAAAATAATATTTTTAAATAATGTAAAGGCCAAAAAAAAGGTAATTTGATAAACCTTACAAAATATAAGTGTCGGAACTAGGTATAAGAGGTCGGTCACCCCATGAGTATTGATGACTCAAGATGTCTTAAGATGACTGAAAATGAGCAACAAAAGGTCAACAATGAAACATAACATCGACCAAGCCAAAGACTTAGGGTTAAAAAAATAGAGCAATAAAATTCTAATGGCAAGGGCCATGAGAAAAACCTTAAGTCCAGGCATATAAAAAGTAGAACCAAAATTCAAGGGTTCCATCAGTGGCTCCAGTTGGATACATCTATTCCTCAGTGAACAAAGAAAGAATCCAAAATTTTAGGTGAAGAAGATCGAGCACATAGAATAAGAAACAAGGACCATGAAGGAAAACCATACCAAAGCAAACAAAATATGTACAATATGTACATAAGTTATATGGCCATACCAAGAGATCTAATATCCCTCCTTCTTGAAGCTTCATATGAGATGCAAGCTTTCAACTTACACTTTGCAACTTTATCAAGCTTCAACATGACTGGGTTACCCTAGGCCTTTCAACCTTAAAATTGGTGCTTTCCTCTATCAAAGACCCTATTTTCCACTGCTTACATCATGTAAAGGTTGAAAACACTATCATGAACTTCCCACCAATTGGTCATGTTGTGTCTTAACCTACATTCATATTTCTCATTCATGTCCTTCTATGAACAGTGACCGATTACTAACTAAAAAAATAATACATGATTAGTGTAACATCCCACCTGACTTAGTTTATAATCATATTACACCAAATGTTGATCCAACTAAATAGGGAAAATAAAACATCCATAATTCACCTGATCATTATCATCATACAAATTGATATCCAACTCATTTTTCTCATTAATTGGAAACCTTGGTAATCATTCCTTTTATGATTTCCATTTACATACATATGATCTAACCCTTTGAAGTGACATTGTCATTCCACATCTAGAATTATAGGGTCATTATCATCTAGCCTAGGTCCCATATTATGCACACATTCACCTTGTGTGATGAACAAAAAATGTCCATACACAATATTTTGTTCAAATTGGTGCTCATATTCATTAGAGCAACATAAACCAGTTGTGCTGCCATACTTTTCACTTCCTTGGGGAATTGATTCAACAATCCCCATAGAACTTTATCTCTCATTAGGTTTATTTCTACAAAAGTCACTATTGCACCATCTCTAGTATTAAAAAATATCCTTTCTTGAAGGTCATCAATACACTCCCATCCTTCCTTCAAATAATTGCTTAAATTAAAAAAAAATGTCTCAAAGGATGAGTTCATTATCTTAGAATTTATATGATCAACATCAAGATATTCAAGTACACCAAAAGTTGATATGTTCACTTACTTGCATATGTTTATTTTCCTTTAACATAAACACTTCTCATTTTCAACCAAACTAGTCTCCTCAACATATTCTTTGTTAGAAACTGTGATGAAACTTCTACATTCCATTTTTTTATATAAGCATTTAGGAATAGGACCTTACTGACTAGCAATACCAATATGCTAATTTTTAACATAAATCTCAAGCTCGAGACCCTGAAAATAGACACCTTTATTTTGAACTTCATTGTCTACCGCATTTATAGGGGATTCCAGTTTGGATACATATGGATTGAACCTTAGGAATCCATCACATGCTATTTGTTCATCTAATGGCTTAGGCATAACCTCACAATTATTGGTACAACTGAACTCTTCTAGAAAGAAGGATGCCCTCAAGTCAATCCCACAAGTAGTTTCATATTTCTTAAGAGATAAATCAAGATATTCATGTTCACTATCTTGGTCATCCACCCTCATAGGTACATTAGTAGTACTTGTAAGTATGGCAATATCATCATATTCATTACTATATGAATATTCTTCCTCTGTAACATGTTTATCCATTCATTGAATAAAACCTTGATTAACAACAAAAGGAGGAGCATCCCTATCATCCTAGGAAATCATTTTTTATATTTGTTCATATATAACCTCCTCAAAAACCCTTATCCAACCAATTATTTGATCAAAATATTGAGGTTTTAATTCCCTAGGAAAAATACTAAGCCCTAGCTCAAAAATTTCATAGAATTTGTCAATACAAATCGAATCTTCAGGTCGTAACCTCTTAGGGATCTCCTAAAAGGAATCCAAGAATCTTTCTAGCAACTCATAGGGCAGTTTCCCTTCATGTCTCTTCCTACTAGATAATCTGAACAATGCTTGATCATTATTACTCAAATTTTGTTGTAGCTCATCTTGCATCCATTTTTTTATTTATGTGTTATAATGATGAAATAGATAAGCCATTAAGAAAACCATTACTCTGGTCATCCTTATCTATGTCATTTATACGATGTGCATCAAAACAACAAACACTTGTAGCCATATAACCCCTCATCATTGAAAAATTCATGATATTTTCAATATCCATAGCAATGTGATAGGCCTATTGTAATGTTCTGAGTTCCTTGTCACTTATCAAATAATTCATATCATTATCAAATGCACCTAGAAATATAATTAAACATTATGCATCACCAAGCCTTAAGTGTTCCGGGATACCTCTTTCTGCTTTTATGAATCTCAAGTTAAAAGAAAGAACCATTTCATCCTCATCCTTTCAGATTTCCATGTCTTTTTCTTATCTCACTAGGAATAACCCTTTCACCAAATTGTTCCACAAATGCTATCATGAAGTAATTCCATGAAGTTACAAAACATACTAGCAAATATGAGAACCAGTCCCTAGCATCTTCTTTTAAAGACTGAGTAAAGAGGTTCATGACAACATCCTCATGATCTATCTCAAAGTCACCCATAAAATCTATGAATACACTTAGGTGTTTAGAGGTTGACTCATTACTTTTCCCTGTAAATTTAGGAAAATGTTTCCTAATATCATTGGGAATATCAATAGGAAAACCTTGAATTTCATTGAAACTTAATGGCTTATATCTCTCCATAGAGAACTTTTGATGGCACAGTAAGAGCTCCATGCCTTGCATGTTTTTATTTCATGTTCCGCAAGGAAATACAGGTGATTGATACATTTCTCCTATACCCTTATTCAATCTTCAAAAATCAACTTCTCAGTAAACAATATACTACCTCATTCCTTAATTTTAATCATAATTTTAAAGCTCAAACTTATCTATGCTTTAAAAATTCTTAATAGGAACAATTCAAGAGTAATCATACCTCTTCAACCCAACATAGATGTTACAAATTACACTTCAAGATTATACAAAAGGACTACTATTCTCTTTATTTAAGCTTAATTCACAAAATAAGGAAACAAAATTTTTTCCAAACCTTTTCAACATGGCCTTTTCATAAGTTAAATTCTTCTTGAAAACAAGGGAAGGGGAAGAATACCTGGATATATTGTAACCATTCTTGAATTGTGTCCCTGATTGGTAAACCTTACAAATATGGAACCCTTTTCAAGCTTTTCCTTAGGATCCTATGCATAGAGTCACCACCTCCTTTACAAAGGACCAAACTTCCATAATATGAAGTTTATTTCATCAATATATTCCACTCCAAACATCCTTGACCAATAGAGTCATACACAAGTCCTTTACACCTTCTTATTTCTAGTGAATTTTCATTCCATTTTATTAGAATCTCTCAAAACAATATACAGTGGTATAGAGAATTTCAAGAGTCTCCACCCACTTCTAGAGGGAATTTCTACCAATATTTATGAAATTATGAAAAATATTGACAACATGTGCATATTTACAAAGGACACACACCAAACTCCTTTAATATCCTAGAGGATTGACTCTTTAACAAAAAGCTAGGCTGGGTAATAATTCTTCTTAAGTATTTTGACTCTTAAGGTAAAATTATATTCTATCAGAGTTCTCTCAATTTCTTCCCCAACAAATTTTCCATTTCTTTTGGTTATTTTTTACAAACCAAACTTGATCTCACCCCTCACCTATGAATCTGCCAAAATTCAATTATCAGTAAGGGTAAGGATTGGCCAACACCTAAGTAAGGATTCTAGGGCCCTTACTTCTTCACTTCAGGCTCTATGAGACCCTAGAGGGTAACTCTAAACATTATCATATGATATTCCTTAAATAGGAACATTTCAATACACAAATGAATCCCTCCAAAGTGCAAGTGGACAACACTCACTAAATATTTGTCTTACCTATCAATAAGTTGGCATCCATTACAATGAATAATTCAACACTTCAAGTAGGGACATTATAATTGAAATAATTTATGATTTTTTCCTCATTTTGAGCCTATGGATAGGTGCATTACTAACTCAACCTACTCTAAGATAAGCTAATGAAAAGAGACTAGTGCCTCATCCATGGGATGATGGAGTCACCTCTATAATTGATTAGTAATACCATAACAATTCAACTCAATATTTTTTGAATTATTGATATAATACCTTGTAGCATTCAACTCCATGTGTCTAAAATATAGATTCTTACCAAATCCTACATACTTTCCTCAAAAACCCATGAAATTACTTTAGCATTAAATCAATCCCTTGAATTGAGGCATAAATAAAATCATTCATTCAATTTAAACAACGAAACACAAATGAAACTATCACTAACAATTTCATTCATAATTTGCAAGGGAGTTACATAGGAGAGAATATATATTAAAACTAATACTTGTATTACTGGTGTTACTGTAAAACCATTTAAAACAATTACATCATAAATCATACCATAAACTTGTCCTTAGTATATTCATCAGTCTATCTATTTATATTTATATTTCCTTCTAATCTTAGCATGATCACCTAGACCATTCTGAGACAAAAAACTCTCTTTTGTAATCAACCTTAAAATCCGTTTTACAAAATAAGGGAGGAACAAGCATCTAGTTGAATTACAACTACATTTCACATTTCATTTCAAAACTAATTTCAACCGTATTTTAGATATTCCCCTGGACGATTATGTGTAATCATTTGCATAACAGGGAGAATTAAAAAACAAGATTCTTCAAAAGTTTTCGAAGGAAAGTAGCCACATCACGCGTAGAGCACCATTTAGCCATTGTTGCAACATCCACAGCAAGCAAAATATTTTTCACAAGTAATGGAGGAAGAAACCTACACACTTCCTGGAAAAATCATATATGCTAGAAAACATCCACATTAGCATGGAAGAGTAAAAGACCAAAAACATAGACACGTTGAAGGAAGCAATCTTGATGTAGTGACAATGGTATCATAAAAACAAAAAATAAGGAGGAGTGCTAATCCGAGTTATTAGAATTAGAGTAAGCTCAACCACCCCTTGCTCGTGATGCAACTAGAGGAACCATCACCACATCCTCATCAAATTCATCATATGGTATGAGAGAGAGAAGATAATGGCTATACCCAGAGTCAGTATCACCTCCATCATCGAAAGGGCTATGAAAGAGCACAATGGGAGAATTATATTCACCTAGATAGGTCTTGTGACTCTTATTTCTTTTCTTGGCCTTCTTCACTAGCTCAACTGACTCCTTTCCTTTAAACTCAATACCATTTCTCTTGAAATGGTCTTGTTTCTCAAATTGTAGGTACTTTGGACAATTTTTTTCTTCCTTTGACGATGGGATTTATTTTTACCCTTTAGATCCATAGAAGTCATAGGGAATTCTTGCTCATCCATGGTCATATCTGATGGGAATTTTCAAAATTTTCAAAATTTTGTTTGATTTTGGGCATGTCTGTTCATCTTTGGTAAAGGAGGATCAAATGTTCAGGGTTTTGGGATTTTTACCCATGTTAAAATCAGCTCTTACTAAATAAACCCTTACGTTATATTTTTGTTTTGACCTATTTTGTGTGTTACCGATCTCTTATGTAATCTGATTGAGCCTTGTCTTCTGGTTTTTTATTGACCCCTTTCACCTGACCTATCATTCTTTTCTTTCCATTTGGGTATTATTATTATTTTTCCTAAGGTTTGGGTGAGCCTAAAATTTTGTGCTTGTGAGGATTAATTTTCCCATTCTCCTGGCTAGCCCCACTGTCATAAATAACCTTTCTATATGTTGTTTTGTGGTTCGTCGGATCACGGGGTTCAGATTTGGACCATTCCTCGTAGACCTCACAAGGTTTCCTATCGACATCACTAAAGTGGTGTGATGTGTCACCATCTGTCAAGTACGGTGGAGTGGGGTCTATCCTGATGTGCCAAAAATGACAAGTGCATGTCATTTCAATGGTGGATATTTAATGACAAAGATTAATGATGATTGTCCCTCGCGGGCCTTGCACAAGCAGATTAATGTTATCGAAAATGTCGTGAGGTGTGTGAACTAGTGACACATTGCTTGGTTCTATGGTACAAGGTGGTTGGATGGGGTATATTGCTTGGTCACAGGTTTCTGACTACTAGGGATCTGATTGGTTGTTGAGCTACCCAAGTGAGGATGTGGATTATTCAACAATCTTTCACTCAATCTAAGTTGTCTGATGTGCTAGGTCCTTTCACATCGACGGTTTGAATTCAAAATTTTGTAATTCACTCATGTGAGGATTATTTGCATTCTGCAAGATATTCTCATTTATGGTGCAAACCTTTTAATGGATCTCATCCTGATTTCCTTGCATGCGGATGCTATTCACTTGATAATGCGATGATGGTTTGCACACCATTTTCTATGAGATTAAAATTATTCAATGGTGGCAATGTCAGCCACTAAGCGCTCACTTTCTCGTACTACAATTTGAGTAATTAATGTTCCCTGCACTGGCTTGCTCGATAAATGCTCACTAATTTTCTCATTTTTATGATTACATATTGAGTCTGTTTATTTGTAGGTGATTGATTTTCTTTCTGAGTTTGAGTCTCATGTATCCAATGGATAAGTCAGCAGTAGGACGAAGCGCTAGGGTGAGTGTAACGAATTTTCAACACAAGGAGAAACAAATGGTTCCTAGTACTTTTGGAACAGTCTCTCAAAGGGTGGAGAGGAGGTTTGGACATTCCACATCACCTGTCGAGCTCTCTTCAGGCTTTGACGGTGAAGGGTCTGAAATTGATTCAGACTACCATAGTTTCCTCATGACCTTGACTAAACTCATGGGAGTGGATGAGGAGGTGCTCACAATTTCTCCAATTACTATGGTGGCATCGTGTAATGTTGATGGGTCTGGTACTAGTGCAAGCAAAGGTAAAGAACCGATCTCACTTCTTACTGAAGCAAGAACCAGGAGCGGTCACCTATAACGGGGATGTGTGGTTACTCGACCTGTTGGGAAATGAGTGGTGTTTCTCGGGTGTTGCCTTTTTTTTCCTTTTGGTGTTGTTCTCAACGGTTCAAGATTTATGCGGACATGCACATGAGTGGTGTGGTGTGTTTTTGTCTTTTTTGGGTTGGTTATAGGAGTGTAACCATTTTTTTATTCCTTTGTGCATATTGTAATTTTTTTGATAATGAGTTTTTGAATTTGAATTTCATTTGGTTATGATGAAATTCATTTTGAAATGAACAATGGAGCTTGATGCTGGTTGTTCTCCTATTCTATAAAGGAGATTTCATGACTCATTGTTGGAGGTCAGATTTTTGGGTGTCCTGAGGCTTAGAGTATGTATAGTTAGCTATTTACTGTAGGATTTTAAAGATCTTAACTAGGAAATCATTCTAGGTCAGGAATAATATGAAATAAGTATGATATAGTTTTGTAATTACTGATATTGAAACAAATCTAAAAAAATTAAGACAATTTTTCTCCTTTGTATATGTCATGAATTATGAATGAATTTTTCAAGGGTTTATTCATTCAGTTTCAATGGTATATTTGAATGTGTAATTCATTATCTTGCTTTAACTTAATGAGTTAATCAAATGCTTCAAAAGGAATTGCAAGTTTATGATTATATGCTCATGATTCACTAAAGAGTATTGTTTTAAAACTGAAAAATCTCATAATGTAAAGCATTATGGTGATATGTTCATAATATTTGGGTTATGTTTTATATGACTCCCGCCTGATGGATGAGGCACTAGGTAATTTTTTAGAAGTATAGGACTATAACTCTAAGTATGAAGGTTCAAGATCTGAACATTAAAATTAAATTATATCTCTCTAGAGATACAAACTATATACGCAATCTTCTTTCCTATCATTAGATAGTTTTTCTTATTTGTTGGTTTGCCAAAACCTGGGTAGAAATTATCTAGTTGCATTGATAGGAATGTATCTGTGTATAGAAGTGTTCTTGAGGCATGAAGCATGTTTATGAACACACATAGGAAAACCCTCCTTGGTTTCATAGAGTCAAGACTATAGGATATTCAGTCTATGATTGAATCTTTCAGTTGGCCATTAACTTCATGAATTCTCGAATATAGATTTTAGCAACCTCTTAGAGAATTATGAATCATTAATGTGAAAATTAAAACACCAACAATATCCTCATGACATTCAAACACACTGAGTCATTTAGACCTCCTAGTTGGCTGAATTGACTTACCCGACTTATCCATTTTTTAAAACATAGGGTAGAAGCTATACCAAATCTAAATTGAGTGAAGACAACCAACCATAAGTCCTGAATTAAAATTGTGTAAGTCACACCCACAAACCCTTACAATTTCAACAAGCCCTAGAAATATAACACTCCTAGGTGAACACAAGCATGAAATAAAATAGAGCCCACACAAAATGAATATTTCATGATAATGACCATTATTAATAGGACTAAGATAAAGAGAACCCTTGTTGACAACGGCTCAACCCTTAATGTGTGTAGCATAAAACTTTTGGATGAGATTGGAATGGATAAGAGAAAGATTTAACTGGTTTTTTTGTCTATTCATGAGTTTGATAACATAGGAAAACAACTACTTGGTGTGATCACATTACCTATTACAGTTGAAAAGGATACATTACAAACTCTTGTCCATGTTATGACTCAAAATATTTCATACAAGGTTCTCTTGGGAAGACCATGGATTCATTAAATGCATATAATTCCTTCAACTCTTCATCATATAATTAAATATTTCTATAACAACAAGGTCTATACAATCAAGGCTAGCCTTGAATTAGAAATTTCTTTGCACACTAAGAATGGAAAGGAAAGTCATTTGAAAATATTGACACCAACTACACAATTGGAACCCATGCAAGAGAAAGAAAAAGAGAAAAATATTAAAAAAGTCACAACTTTATTGGAGGATGATTGGGGTTCCTTAGATTTCACACCTACATTCATGGGAGAATAGAAGATCATAAAAATAGATTCTGAAATGAGAAACAAACCAATAGAAATATCAACACAAAATTTAATAAAACCTTTGAAAGCATCCACTTCAACCACTTTAGAAGAAGAAACAAATTACACAACAAAATTTGATGAAGTTGATTATGACCAACCACCAAATCCTAAAGAAATGTAAAATCTTTATGGAAGATGTTATGCACTTAAGAAACAACTTGATTATAGTGGAAAAGGATGTGGTGTTAGAGAACAAGGTATATATATATCTATAGACCCTAAGACACAATAAACAACTAGTGGTCTTGGTTATTGTGCTTCAAAAGAAATAATCGAATTAAAATATACTTCACCCAATGGAAACACTATTACAAAATATTCTTCTAATCCAACTTTAACATTTGTGCATCCTGAACTGATAGAAACAACTAGTGATCCTAGTTATTGTCCCTTGAAAGAGACGAGAGAATAAAAAAAAACTTCACTTAATATAAATGTGATCATTAAAAACACTCCTAGGACATCTTCAAACACATCTCCTAGTAATTATTGGAGTTTATTATATTTTACACCTTCCTTTAAGGGAGAGTAAAAATTCTCACAATCTAAAGAGTCTTGTGTATGTATGACACCATGTACTAAACAAGAGATATCTTTATCACAAAAGAAAGGAACACATTCTACTATTGATCAAGAGAGTATCCTGTTGAGACTTCTCCATCAAATAACATGTATTTCTTTTACAATAAATGTGTATTTTGTGCATATCATAGAATTCATGGTCATTATACTAATGAATGTAAGGATTTGAATTGTAAAATTTAAAATCTTAAGGATTGTGGTTCTATTCCTTGTGTTGATGCACCTATTTCTTCTAATTGATATCAATATTTTCATCCTATCACATTTCTCATGACTATGTGGAATTAGTGGTTTTATGTGTCTTGCTCATTTCCATTCATGATGGTACAATTTTAGATGCAATTGTATCTCTCTTAGCAGAAACATGATAGTTCTTGGTGGTTTTATTTGTCTCTATGCTTAGAGGGAAAGGATAACTAGTTTTTTGAGGTGTGCATTTCTTTTAAGGATCACCTCTTCATCTCTTTCTACTTAAAATACCAACATAAAAAGTATGTTGACATTTTGAGTGGTGGGATTATTGTACCCTGTTCATTGTTTACATGTTTCTTTCCTAGTGATGATAGCATACATATCCTAGGAAGGATGAACTTTTTCTTCAAATTTTGGTATTATTACTTCATGTGATGTGTATTATTTGAGGTGATATTATGCTTTATATCCTTCAAGAGTGTGACCTTTCTTGGCATATGATATTCCTCTTAGTGGTAATTCTATGGTTGGCATTCCCTAAGTTGTGAATCATTTATCCTTGATGACTCCTCTCTTGGAGAAATTAGGGATGATGTTCCCTAAGGAGAGACCTTAAATGAACTAAGTAAAACCCCTTTCAACATGTCTTATCCTATTTGTATTTTATTCATAATTTTTTACCATAACACAACTTGCTAACCTTGTGAAGCTTGAAGTTACAACCTTTTCTATGGTCACCAAGCATAACACACCTTTCTTAGTGGAGCATTTTTTGTTCATAATTTATTTTCATAGTTAAGCTTTCTAAGCCTTATGAAGCTCAAATTTCATATTGTGTGGTTCCTTATCAAAGTTATCAAGAGGTAAAACTTTGGTATGGTTATGGGATCCTAATAAGATTCTCTTTTTGGTCACTTTTGGGGGCTCACCTAGTAGACAATAGATTTCACTAGCCTATGTGAGCATGTATTTTTGTTTTCATAGTGAACAATGGGTCTCACTTATAAAAAAAATTGTACAAAAAACTAAGGCTAGATCCACAACGAGTTGGACAAAGAGTTGAGGCTTGATCCACCTTTTTTTTAATTTTTAATTTTTTCTCTTTGTCTTTAACATTCTATGTTTGTGTATGTTGTCTTAATACTACATGTTATACATATTGTGTGTGTTACTTTGTGATTGTGTTTTTTTTCATGGGATCTTGATCATGGGGGCTTGCAAAAACTCCTTGATCCTTGTCATCCTATCCCATCAATATTTGTACACTTTAACCTCTCTTGACATGTATTTGTCTACATTAGTCTGAGTTTGATGCAAGGTCATCCTCTCACTAAAGTGGAGGCTAAATGTAGTGTAGAAAAATGTATCCCTTTATATTTTCACAGTTTGTTTGGGCCCTCCTAATTAAAATGGACTGAATGATGCCTTAATGTAATGTTGAAAAATATAATCCCTTACATATTCACACTTTTTCTTGGGCCCTCCTAATTAAATTTGACTTAATTATGCATTAATAAGCCCTATTTTACATCTACAAGGCTAATAAATTACACATTTTGAAGTAGAAACCTAACAACAATTAATACCAATACATAATTAAACACCTTGAACAATGTGTGTTCTAGGAATAGGGACCTGGGACCCATTTGCACATGGGAAAATGGGTCCTCCCTAGGCCTTGGAACCCATTTTTAAAACATGTTTTGGTGGTATTTTTATAATCCCAAATTCAAATTTCAAATGTCATCTTGTAATGTTCATTTTTTGGGAAATTAAGGATAAATGTCTATAAATACAAGGCTATTTTATAAAATCAACTAGAGGTTTTCAAGATATTTTCAAGAGATCAATTAAAAGAGCCAAGATTATTTCCAAAGGTGTTCAAGAGTATATTTATCAAGTATGTTGTTGCAACATTCAGGATCTCAAGCATCATGTCAAAGTTATGTTTGTTCATGCAAGTTTTTGTCCAAAGCTAACATTGTGATGTAGGTTTGACCAAGGAAAACCCCCATTCAAAAAAAAAAAAAAAAAATCCCCTCTTCTATTCGTGTTGCATATCTTAGGTTGAAGGAAAAGTGAAAATTAGAGATCTCTAAAGAGAAAAATTGCAAAAGTTGTAAAAGTTATCGAAGTTCCATGAAAAGTTGTCAAGATCACATAAACTCATATCTTGAGCTCATTTTTCATCTTTTTCATGTGAAACCAGTGGGAAATTGAATCTCAGATCTCTCTTCAGAGGCTCTCAAAAATTCAGTTCAAAAATCTATCCCAAGACCCATTCACCATTTTTTGACAAGGGGTCCTTGACACTTTACAACAATTTCTAGACACTCTGCAACTAACTTTGAGGTAATTTTTAAGTGTCCTCCAATCATCCAATTCACCTAAAGTTGACTATTTCTATTAGAGTTGTGCTTCATCTATCTTAGGTTACAAATTTGAGGTTATTTACTATTTTATTTTCATATCCCGAAAGTGTTGTTTGAATTTTATCTCCCATCCACACACACATAAAGGAAATTGCTAAATCTTACATATAATTAACTCACCTAAGGGCTAAAAGTTAATTCTATTTATATTAATGGAAAAAGTATCCATTTTTCCTTAGTTTTAGAATAATTAATATTAACATGAACTTAATGTTACCTTGATTTAGTGTTGTAATATGTTTTACACATTCACATTAAGTTTAGGGACCTTCTAAACTAAATAGACTTAATTGTGCCTTATTTAGGGTGTTGTAAAGTGTATCTTTACACTTTCATGCTAATCTACAACTTTATTAGTTAATTGTGGTTAATATTCCTTAATTGGTTCCTTTAATTCAAATCCAAGCCTAATTAAATGTAGATTCCTAGAGATAAAACATGAAATTCATAAATGATATTACACAACACTTAATTTTAGAAGGTGTGTGTCCTAGGTTAGTGACCTACGACTGATTTTCCACATGGTGAATGGGTTCTCTCTAGGTTCTAGGACATTATTTTCACATGACATTTCATATTATCTAAAGTGTGTCCTAGGACCCATTTTCCACATGGTGAATGATCCTCACTTAGACCTAGGGCCCCTCTTTGAAATATATTTTTGGTGGTATTTTAATAATTTCAAATCAATGATTTGATATCGGATTGTGATATTTGAATTTTGAGAATTAATGTTAAGTTATGTATAAATAAGAGGTACTTTCATTATGTTTCACCTAGAAAGTTTTCATGAGAAATTAGCATTTTCACAAGAGCACATCAAGGGAATTCAAGAGAATTTCATAAGGCATTCAAGGGCAGATTATTGAAGATTATTACAATAATCAAGATTCCATTTTTCATTTCAAATATGAATTGAATCATGCATGTTTTTTGAGCTAATGTTTTGATGTAGCATTCAAGATCTATCAACCATTTCAAAGGAATTTTTTCACATCAAGTTCATGATCAAGGTCTATATTCATAAGGTCACTTTATGCTAGTTTGTAGATTTGTATTCCAATGTTTCATATAAGGTGTGGTGAGTTGTGACATTGTACTTGTTCATTCATCATTCCTTTATGTATTTTTTAATTTCAAGGTTTAATTACCAAAATGGGGTTTGACCAAGGAAAATCCCTACTCCCTAACAAAGCAACATTTTTCTCTCTTTGATATGTGATTATAGGTTTTAGGTTGAATATCTTTTGGAAATAAAAATTGAAGAAAGTTGTCAAATCACAAAAACTAAGCTACAAGATTTATTTATGGATTTTCGATTATGCTCAGCTAGAATCTGGGAGTGCATACTAAGAGGAATATGACCTAGATTTTTTTTTTCTAGAGCCCTAGCTAGGACGCATTCACCATAGGGTGAATGAGTCCTTAGTCAGTTTTGAAAAATCACTTTTTGCAATAGGTATACAACATTTGACCCTCTCCAAATCTGCCTTTTCACTCGTATTTATTTTAGATTTGATTTTTGTTACTCAATTACATATTATAGATTACATATTTAATGAAATTAGAGTAAAATTGGGTTCATCATCTTGTTTGATTATGATAAACATATTTTCCTTTATTTCATTTTGGTGAACCCAACCTTTTGAACATTGCAGTTTTTTAATTTTGGAGTCCCTTTCATCCTATATTTAGATATTTCTTCCATTTTCATTGAATTAGGTCTCATTTACGGTGTCTAATTTTCATTCAACTTTGCATAGCATCTAGGGTTTTAGGATTGCATTAATTTGCATTCTTTAAATCTGAAAAATGTAAAAAAATCATTCATCTTTCATATGGTTTACATCATATACACTTGCATTTAAAAATTGAAATAAAATTGAATATAAAAAGAGGTCTTTTAGGTCATCATTTTGTCACATCTTCAACTTTCATTTAACATTGCATTAATAGAAAACATAAATTGATACTTGTTGTAAAAAACCTGAATCTAAAAACCACTGGAAAACAACAAAAAAATAGTAAAGATCAGTTTCAAAACCTCATCTACCTAACCCATTCTTCATAGGAAGAATGAGTCCTTGATTAGGTCATAATCTATATTTTTAGGCCTTAAAATATTCATTTCTACCATTTTGTTTAGTTTTTTCAGATTTTTGTTATAGTTTGATGAGTTTTTGTTTAATCAATTACATCATATTTAGCTTAATTTGGTAAATTTAGTGCATTGATTTATTTCAAAATTACATTTAAAAAATTACATTTTTAGATTGTTCCATAGTGTAATAAAAAAATACCTTTGGTTAAGTCTACAAATCTGAGAATGGACAAGTGTTTTGGCAATGTGTGGAAGTCCTTGTTCTTTTTAGTTGATTTTTCAGGTTGGTTTTTTGGAAGTGATCCTAATGCACTTCAACCTACTCATGCCCACCCAACTCCTAATGATTTTCCTCATGAAGTTGACATCATTAGAGAAGATGATGCTAGGATGCATGAATTCATAAACAATTGATTTAACAATCTTGAGAATAATGCATCTTTCTATCCTTCCATAAAACAACCAACACAACTTGAGATGTTTGGTCTTTTACATCCTAAAATTGAGTCACAAACTAAGCCTAAACTTCAAAAAATGAGTGAACCTAGATCCTCTAATCAAGTGTGTATTTATTCATCTTATTTTAACAATGTGAACAAAACTCTCATCAATCTAGAAGAGACTTATGGCCAAGGATTTAAGATATCAACCAAACAAGGATGGGACATAAATAATGAGCATGAAATTCATAAAATTTTAGATCAAACTCCTATTGAACAAACAAAAGGATTAGGATATATAGATCACCCTCCTGACATAAGTTTTCTCCTTCCTAAGTAGCAATCAATGCTTCATAGGAATGATAGGATAATATTAGGTCCCCCTCCTCAACATCTTCCTCAAGAATTTGGTGAATCAAGAAAAACACAAAAGCCTTATAAACATAAGAAACTCAAATTTCCATGTCCTATGTGTGAAAATGAAATAATCTCACACATGACTCTAAATAAAGGACTCATAATATTAACAACCATTAGATAAAATCCAAATCCAAATCCTAAGAACACAAACATGTCTCATTGTCGATATCATAGAATTCTTGGGCATAGTACTGATGAGTTTTGTGCTTTAAAAAGAATATTTAAGAAGCTTTATATCTGAACCATAAAGAAAATAGAGATGAGTGTGTGATCACTTATTCTCTTTAGGTCATTCAATAACTTCCTAGGAATCCTAATTGGATTGACTATCAACCTTGAGGGTGAGTCAATTCTCAACAAGGAGGACCTATGAAGAGTTCTTTTAAGATTCGAAGGGTTTACCACCAAGAAATAGCTTGCAAAAGATAAATAAGAATTCAACTCACAAAACCTAGTAATGCAAGCTAAATGCATTATGAAAATGATGAAATTATGCAACAAAAATTTTGGGTATGTGTACCTAGAAGTTCTGGAAATGTAATGAGGATTCTAGAAATGTGAAATATCTATCATAAAGTGTTATGGAGGACTAAGATGCTCTTATTATTAACTTAGTCCCACAAATATTTTTTGAGGTAAATGCAGAATCTTAAGATGTTGGAACCTGATCTGAAGGAATATTTAAAAAATACCTTTAGGAGGACTAAGATTCCCTAGGTGTTGACTTAGTTACATCTGTAATTTATGAAATCTCTGAATGTGGTCCTAAGGTCCAAAGCCCATGCTTTCTTCTTCTCAAATCTTAGGTTTTGAATCTTTCAAATATGTCTTGTAGGTGAGTTTTCATGGAGATGACAACTTTGTGATGCAAATTTACTAATTTTCACTTCAAATGATCTTCTAGTCTTCAACCTAAATCAGAAACACAAACACACAAGAGAGGAAAAAATTGGTGATTATTAGTAAATGGGAGTTTACCTTGGTCACACTCCTTGTTGGTAATTAAACCTTGTAATGAAATGAAATGGAGGAAAATGATGAATGAACAAAATTCAATGTTGTAACTCACCAAAACCTTTCTATGAAGTCTACAAAATTGTGTGAAGTGGCTAGCCTGAATATAGACCTTGAATCCAATGAATGCTTCATAGATCTTGATTTGAATGGCTTACTTGAATCAAAACCCTAAATCACAAATGTTAGCTCAAAAACACACATGATGCCACAATCTCCTTGATATGATGTTTGAATCTTGATGATGGCTCTAAATGGTTGATGAAATTATCTTGAATGCTCTTGTGAACTCAATTATGTTATTGTGAATGCTCTCAAAAAAGACTTAGGTTTAAATGAATGAATTAACCTTGTATTTATACCTATTCATGCCTAATATCCCAAAATTAAACCACGAAAAGATAACATATGAATTCATCAATAAAAGAAGGCCAAATCCCACCAGAATTTGAAATTAAATCCTAAAAAAAGATCAAGGGGAACTAAGACACCCTAGGTGACATCTTAGTCCCATGTCCTAAAAACTTGGGGCACAAACTCCAAAAAGGGGCCCATTTAAGGTTCCATTGAAAATGAGATCCAATGACCTTTGGAGGACAAATACACCCTAGGTGGCATCTTAGTCCTGGCCCAAAAATCAGTCATAGTGAGCCAAAATCATTAAATCGTCATTTATCCATTGATGTTTGTTTGGATTTTCTAGAAAAAGATATAGTGTATAAGGCTTGTGGATGAAAAAGAGGACCAATTAAGATGTAAATAAGGATAGAAAAAGAAAGGCAGACCCAAACAAGTGTGAAAATGCAAGGGTATACATTTTCCTACACTACATTTAGCCCCCA
This sequence comes from Sequoiadendron giganteum, assembly GCA_007115665.2. NCBI lineage: Eukaryota > Viridiplantae > Streptophyta > Pinopsida > Cupressales > Cupressaceae > Sequoiadendron > Sequoiadendron giganteum. The sequence goes on along the minus strand of CM021105.1, from coordinate 108,651,948 downwards.
GTTTACTGAGAGGATGAACTTGCTTCAAACTCGCACTAAAGTAGCCAACCACACAATCAATAGGGGTTCAAATGTAAAAATTCTAGTAAGATAGGATGACAATCAACAAGAGGGTGGCCAATTGCCCAAGATCAAGATCCTATGATAGACCAACATAGGAATAAAGGAACATACTTTTGGATGATATATGAAGCCATAACCCAATCACAAACATACACCATCAAAGATAAAAAAAAAAAATGAAAAAGGAAAAATGCAACAAATCAAACTTTGATTCGCCATCTAACGTGTTGTGGACCAAGTCTAGGCCATTTGTCCAAAAAGGTTTACAAGTGGAATGTGCTATCCACTATGCAAACAAAAGCACAAGCTCACAAGGGCTAGTGAATCTAGTTTTCCACTAGGTGAGCCCCAAGAGGTCCATATCAAAGCCATACCCCCATGAATATGATAAGGACAAAAATAAAATGGTCACTCATAAGGGCTAGTGAAGCTAGGTTTTCACTAGGTGAGCCCCAAGAAACCATATTAAATCCATACCTCCATGACTATAATAAGGTACAAAAATAAAATGAAACACAATAAGAAAGAGGGATGTTCGAAGGGATTTTGCTTAGTTCATGTGAGGTCTTAATCTTAGGTGACATTGTTCTTTATGTCTCCAAAAGAGGAAAAATCAAAGGATAAAATATTTGTATCTTATGGAATGTAGTGTGTTGCATCACCACTTGGACCTAAATGTAATATTCTAAGATAGATCAAGATCTTGAAGGAAATTACTCCCAATGTCACCACAAAGAGAAAACCACATTGCATGAAGTAAAAAATCACATCAAGGAACATGGAAATGCAAAAAAAGCCAATGAAATTATGCCAAAGTAATGCCAAAATAATGCCAATATATGCCCCCACTTTAAAGAAATTTCTAAACACCATGTTGTGAGCAATTACTTTAAAGTAGAAAACATGGAAAGGGGAAATGAAAAGAGAGTTCCCCCCCAAAAACACATAAGGGAATCTATGGATTTGGGGTTAGTATTGGTATTTGATGCAATGATATTAGAGTGCTTGGAACTATCATCATTCCCCAAATACATATAGAATTGGAAGAATGACACAAAGATAGTGACAACAAAATGAAAAACCTTTTGAGTCACATGGAAGAGACATAGGGTGTCTTGATGCATTGTGTCGTCCCCAAAAGGAAAAAACAAGACAAAAATGAAAGGAAAAAGAAGATAATGAAAAAAATATTGGGTCAACATAGAAGAGACATAGGGTGTCTCAATGCCTTGCATCAGCCCCAAAAGGAAAACACAAGAGAAAACTGAAAATGAAAGGTAAAGACAAATGAAAAGGAAACATATGATGACATATAAAAGAATGTAGGTACAAAAAGAGGAATGCACAAAGAGAGAGGGAGAATCAAACATAGTTTCATGGGGGATCACATTACACACATGCAATAAAAAAATAAGACAAAAAGGGAAGAAAAAAGACTAGTAAAGCACATGTGAGCCAACCATCCAATAGGTCATCCACATCCCAGTCTTATTCAATATATGCAAAATGTAGATCACTAGCAAGAGGGACAACATCAAGTGTTGTACTGAGAGAATCACTAGGCTTATTTACACATGGTGGATCACTTGGTATAGGAGGATCATCATGGTTGTTATCATTTAAGCTCATAGAAGAGGAAAATAACAAATTCAACTCATTATGCTTTTGGTCATCAATTTTAGTTGTTTCTTTATCTTCATCTAATTTAATTACAATAGGAAGATGAATGATAATATCCATCTAGAAGGTTTTGGTCCTTGTTGTTTTGTAGACATAGGATCTATTTTTTTTTTTAATGGAGGAGGTTGATCATTTATTGCTTCTGTGAAATTCAGATTTTGATTTTGAATGTTAGTCTTTGTCTTCATCTTGCAAGTGATAACATGACATCTATGCCTATGCTCTCTAGTATTTTAGTTCCTTTTAATATAGTTTTCAAGTTTCATTTGTGTAGGAGTGGGCTGGTTAACCATAGGTTCCTTTTCTTCTTGTGATGGAAGAATGGAAGAAACCATGGAAATTTGTTCAACCAATTTCTCTTTGGCTTTATAAATTTTCTTAGTAGTCAGATTAAGGCCTGTTTAGTTTTCTCTTGGTCTCTTGTAGGAAATAGATATAGGATTTTTTATGGATGTTTCTTGGATTTTTGGAAGGGGTTTAGGCTCAATATTTTTTTCTTCAAGGGGCGGAGGTTCAAGTATGGGTGGAGGAAAATTTTCAAGAGATAACTTGGCTATTCATTTTTCTTTGAACTTTTGGTAGAATAGGAAAAGGAAGTCCACACAAGGTCTTATAGGTTCCATGGTCCCAGGCCAAAAATAGTCTAAGGAAAAATTTCCATGTGAAGATGGAGGTATAAAGCCACTATGGTTCATAGTGAATATTTCATTACTGACTGGAAAATTTAAGCACTTATAGACAATGGATGGGACCACATTCATGGAGTGAAGCCATTTGTAACCTAGGTTCACATGAAATTGATCCAAACTAGAGATGATAGAGAATGATAGATTTTTTTTTTTTGGTCCTACTTGTAGAGGGAGTGTGATCTAGCCCATTGTAGCACAAGTAAAACCATCGTGCATTTTAATCCATTCTTTCGGTGTTTGCAAAAATATGGTGGGACGCAATAAGTGAAAGGTGACAAACGATAAGATAACACATGGAAATTTCTTAGTCAATGATTGTTCATCCTTGTTACAAAATCAACATTCAGTTAAATTAAATATTTGACGGTGATGTCATGAGGATAGATGGAATTAGCCCACCAACCCCATTGAAACTCAGTCAAGGCCTACTAGGTCTATGGGGATTCATGAAGATTGATCAATGGTGATCAAACGCTACTAAGTGAAAGGTGGCGATGAAGGAGGATGACATGCATTGACCATTATAAATTGAATGATAGGATGTCATGTGGTAAATGTTTAGTGGGGTATTTTTCATCACTATTGCAAATCAATGATTGATGGCTAAATGATTATATAGAGATGAATGATGGAGATTTAAACAACAATTTATCAGATGGTTGTGTTTTAAAGCTGCGAAAATAAATAGAAAGTGCAAGATCTTGGTGAGAGAGAGAAGATCTCTGACTAGTATTCAAAATTGAAGATCTAAAATGGTCTAGTCCATGTGAATAGGGGTTTCAACTAGTAACCAACAAAGAGGAAGGAAATAATTGGTCCAAATGCACCCAACAACCAATTGAATGAAGATTTAATCTTCAAGGTGGAAATAAGAACTAGAAAAGTGATCAAAATTGAATCTAATTATACTAATAAGAGAATACATTCAATGCTTAATCAAAAATTAGTGTTTGACAAAAATAATCAAAGAAAACTTCTCTATATTAGAATTAAATGTTGTGTGGCTCAATGTAGAGGGATGGTGATGTCTAATAAACCTTATCAGATGCCTTAATAGTTAGTATAATTATGGCATGTAGCTTGATATATAAGTAGATTTGATCATGCCTAATAATCTCAAGGCATTGAATGCAGGTCAATGACAAAAGATAATTTGGGAAATTTTCTAAGTGTAGTGGTAGTTGTGTGTGATGTGTCAAATCAAGAAGTGAAGAGAAGTGTGAAGAGTCTACAAGTACACAGAGTATTTAAGAGAGTGATGTGAAACTAAGAATGTAGTAGAGAAGAGAGTTTAGAGCAGGGGAGTGTTGCTAAGAGTTCAGGTTTAATAGCAATAGTGTAAGTTGTAGGGTTCACAACAATTCCTTGTATGTAATGGTACATTTTCAAGTTGAGTAAAACTTAATTGTATGCACATATGAAATTATAATCTTGTTGAGGTTGTAGCCTCATTTAACTAAGTTGTAGCTTAGTCTAGGTGATTGTAGTCTCCTTGGAGTTGTATCTTCTAAAATAGGGTGTAGTAGTATCCTTGAAGTTGTAGCTTCCTTGGGTTGCAGACCTAAAAATTGTAATAGATTTATCATTTGTGATGTTTGATTTGATTAGTAGACTCAAGCTGCTTTTTTCATCATGGTTTTACCCATGTTGGGTTTTCCACGTATATCTGGTGTTATGAGTTGTTGTTTCCTATGCATGAGATTGTAAAATTAGTTTATGTTTTAGTTTGCACATTTGGGCTGAAAGGTTGAATCTACAAGTACATTTTCATGTCTATTTTTTTGGTATCTACTGATTCACCCCCCTCTCAGTACATTATTATGTTCTAACAATTGGTATTAGAGCCCTAGGTTCCCTAGGAGAACCTTAATCAGCTCTGGTAGATCTTGGATAGGTGGACACAATGGAATTTAAGAAAGGTTCAAACAATCCACCTAGGTTTGATGGAACAAACAATGCGAAGTGGAGCTCATTAATGGAAGCATACTTAGTTTCTCTTGGAACTGAAGTCTGGGCATTTTTTGAAACCCAAAATACTATTCCTACTCGTCCTATAGGAAAGAAGAATTATGAGGACAATAATAAAGTTTGGTTTATCATTATGAACAATTTGTATGATTTTATCCATATAAAATTTATGCATTGTAAAATTACCAATGATGTCTAGGAAAAATTAAAGAAGATATATGAAGGCGACACCAAAGTGAAGTTGGAAAAGTAACAAGTGCTAAGAGAAAATTTTGAAGGCTTGAAGATGACTGAAAAAGAGAAGATTATAGACTATATTCAGAGACTTGATGATGTGGTAAATGACATTAAAGGATATGATGTAGATTTGAAAGAAAAAGACATTGTGTTGAAAGTTCTCAGGTCTATGACAACCAAGTATGATTCCAAGATTTTTGGTATCGAAGAAGGAAGATAAATTGATAAACTCACTCTTGATGAGGTGCATGGAATAATTACTACATATGAGATGGGAATTTCTAATGCTGAATCATGTAGGATAGAAGCTAGATTAAATGTTGTCAACAAAGAAAAAGATGAAGCTAATGAGAAAGACAAAGCTTCTTTCATTGCATATGATTATGAAGAAACCAATGAGGAAGAAGTGAACTTCATAAGAATATTGAGGAGAGGATCCAATAAATATAAAGGTAAGCTCCCTTTCAAGTGTTTTAATTATGGCAAAATAGGTCATTTTGCTTCAAAGTGTCCATATGATAAAGAGGACAGTTTCACTTGAAATAAGAAGAAAACGATTTATCCAAAAAGGAAGAATTTTTGAAAGAAGAAGAAGAGTTTGTACATCAACAAAGAAAGTGAAGTTTTTGATGCTAGGAATTGTTCAAAAGAGGACCAAGGCCATGCCCTTATAATGAGAGAAGATAGAAGAGAATTTGTATTCATGGCTAAAGAAACTAAGGATCAAGAAGATGCACAAATTGAGAACTCATATGAAGGAGAAGAGGAGGAATTTGTTCATCTTCAAGGAGAATTAATATGTTTTCTTGAAGATCTTGATGAACTAAGAGATAAATTTGGTGATATTAAGAGAGAAAAAAGGAAACTAAAAATGAATTCTCAAAAGGAGAATGATAAGCTAACTCGAGAACCTAAGGAATCAAATAAGCTGGAGGTAAATCTAAAACTATAGGTAGACAAGCTCAAAAGAGTTGAAGATGTTATGAAGTCTAAACTACATTTTGAGGTGGATAGGTGCATGAATCTTGAGTTAGAAATAATTTCCTTAAGAAAAGAATTGGAGAAGGTAAATGAGTAGATCAGAAATGGACTAAAGTTGGAAGGTGGTATAGATATTTTGAACGAATTGATAAGTACACAAAAGCATGCAAATAAAGAGAAATTTGGTTTAGGTTTGTTAAAAGGAAAGAGTTCATTTGGGATGCCTCTGCAAAAATTTACAAAAGATTTAGAGCAAGAGAAAAATCAGCCCCAAGTGATAAAAAATATGACAAAGAGGAAGCCCTTAAAGAAGAATTAAAATCTGATAAAGAAAAGTAATCGATTGAAGTCAAGGAGGACAACAAGACAGTTCCTGATCAACAAAAGAAGATGCAAAACATAAAAAGAGTAGAAAATGATGGATTCACAATACACTATCAAAGGAGTCCTAGACAAAGAAGATCTCCCCATCTAGCTGAAGGAAACTCCATGACTAGGTACAAATCATATTTCAATGGGTATTGCTATACTTGTAACAATTTTGGTCATAGGGAAAGAGAATGTAGAGTCATTCAAAGGAAGAATACAAAGTTTATAAGCATGAATCCATTTTCTCCCTTGGTTGATATGAATATAATTTGTTATAATTGCAAAAACTTTGGTCATATAGCTAGAAACTATAGAGAAATATTTACAGGACCAAATGTGAAATCTAAGAAGAAGAAATCCTCACTTGCTAAAGAAGAAAGAGGAAATAAGACTTCTAAGATAGAAGAAAAGAAAATTGAGAAGAAGACTAAGAAGGTATGGAAGGAGAAAGAGAAGAATTCTTGTGCCACTTTTTCTATGATTTCCCAAACAAAATTACATGCAAATGAACAAGATATTTGGGTCATTGATAGTGGTGTCTCAAGACATATGACTAGTGATAAAAGAAAATTCATTAAGCTTGAAATGAGAATAGGGGAATCAGTAATCTTAGGTGATAATACTGTTGTAAAGATTCATGTTAAAGGAATCTTGAGCATACATGGGAGGAACAAAACTAAAGATGTGCTCTATGTTGAAGGTATGAGCCATAATGTACTTAGTGTTAGCCAGATGTGTGATAATGGATACAAAGTTGTATTTGATTCTAAAGGCTACAAGATAAGGAAGAATGGTAAGACAATTGCTCAAGGAGAAAGGACAAACATTAATCTCTATAATCCGTGTGATTTAAAAGGTGAAACATGTTTAATCAGCCAAGTAGATGAGAGTTGGTTGTGGCATAAAAGACTAGGTCACGCCAAATTTAACAACTTGGTAAAAATAAGCTCAAAAGGTCTAGTCATAAATATTCCTAAGATTGTAAATCTTGAAAATATAACCTGCAAAGGATGCTAACAAGGAAAGAAAACAAATTTCAAGTTTCCTACAAAGGATTATTCTACTACAAAACCATTGGAGATAGTTCATACTGGTATTTGTAGTCCAATGAGGACAAGGGCATTTCAAGGACAAAGATATTTAATGTTTTTGATTGATGATTATACTAGAATGGCATATGTCACATATTTTAAGGAGAAGGTCATGGAATTTTAAGCATTTAAAGGTTATAAGAAGCTCATAGAAAATGAGACTGGGAGAAGAATCAAATGTCTTGGGTTAGAAAGAGGTGGAGAAATTATGTCAAGTAAACTCATGGAGTATTGTGAAGGTCATGGAATCGAAGGCCGATATTTAGCTACAAGAACATCACATCAAAATTGTGTGGTAGAGAGAATAAATAGGATTGTGAAGCAGATGGCTAGAGCCATGTTGAATGAGGAAAACTTGGTAGATACGTTTTGGAAAGAAGCAGTACACAATATTATATACATTCAAAACAAAGCACTTATAAGATTTAACAGTGATAGAATGACATATGAATTTTGGTTTGGTAGGCTTGCATCATTCAAGCATTTCAAAGTATTTGGCAGTAAATGCTATATTAAAAGAGAAGATGAAGATTTAGGAATTTTTGAGTCAAGATGTGATGAAGGGATATTTTTGGGGTATTCCAGTCAAAGAAAATCTTATAAGTGTTATAATAAGATATTTCATAGAATTGTAGAGTGTACATGTCAGGGTTGATGAAAGTGCAAATCAAGGTAAGCCTAGTAGAAAAATATTGAAATTGAGTCAGATAAGGATGATATAGGTGTAGCAAAAGAAGAACAAGAAAAAGAGAATGAAGAAGTTAATTGAGCACCTATAAAATATGTGCAAAAAGATCATCTTGTAGATCAAATAATTGGTGATAAGAATGAAGGTGTGCTAACTAGAAAAACACTTGTAAAGAACAAGGAACAAGTGAACTTTTCCCTCTTATCTTAGATTGAACTAAAAATATTTTATCAAGCCAATAAAGATGAAAGTTGGATAAAATAAATGGAAGAAGAAATCAATCATATTGAAAAGAACAAAACATGGGAATTGGTTCCTAGACCATCAAGCAAGAATGTAATTGGAACTAAATGGGTGTTCAGAAATAAGATCAATGAATATGGAGTTGTGGTCAAAAACAAAGAAAAATTAGTGTGCAAAGGATATGCACAAGTAGAAGAGATTGATTTTGAAGAATTTTTTTCCCCTTTTGCAAGGTTAGAAGTAATAAGAATATTTCTTGCATTCTCAATCTACAAAGGATTTAAGGTATAACAAATGGATGACAAATTTGCATTCCTAGATGGAAACCTAGAAGAGGAAGTATATATTGAACAACGAGAAGGTTTTCATATGTCAAATAATGATGATTATGCTTATAGATTGAGAAAAGAACTGAATGGTTTAAAGAAAGCCCCAAGAGCATGGTATTCAAGGTTGGATCAGTATCTACAACAACAAGGATTCAAGAAAGGTTATACTGATAGTAATCTTTACCTCAAGTCTAAAGTTAAGTTTATGATCATTGTTATAATATATGTAGATGATGCTATATTTGGGGGTAGAAATGGGGTATGTGCAGGATCATCGTGGAAACAATAGGCCCTTAAGTGACAATGAAAATTCAAAAAATCAGAGTTAGCAACTTGACGTAAAAATTTGAATAAGTTATCTATATTATTTCAAAAATATGTAAGACTAGAATATGTAGAAAATTGAATGTAGTTTCTAAACTACTAGGTTTATTTAAAAAATATATTTGGTGAAAATTTAAAATTTCAATGGAATAGTACTTAATTTTTAGGGAAAAAATAAGAAGTAGGTGTCTATTTGACCACCCTAACCACAATAAAATGATAATATTTTTTTATAATATTTTAGATATAAGTAGAGGACTCATTTCCCAATGTGATGCCTATTTTTTTGTAATTTTTTTCCGAGTAAATAATTAATTATGATTTTTTTATTACAACTTTTAAAAAATATAAAAAATCATATGTCTGACCACCTTAACTTGGTCAAAACTTCATGAAATTCATTTTTTTTTTAATCCTAAAGTATGCAAAGCATAGAATGTGATGCCTATTTTGGATTCAAAAAATGTGATATTGTTTGAAAGTTATAGATTCTTTTCAATCAGCCTATCAATCCAAACTTTAGTCCTAATTCAAATAGAAAATGATTAATAATTATTTATTAAATTAAAAGTAAAGCATAATTTATATTGGTGAAAAGATGATAATCTCCTTTAAAAACCCTATTCATTTCATCAATTTTGGGTAAAAAAAAGTCATCAGCCACATGGGCCATCATATCACTTACATATCACCACGTTTTGGCCCATCACAGTCCTGCACATACCCAGTGATAAAATGTGCAAAATATTTCCCACAAACATGCAAGATGATTTTGAAATGTCCATGCTAAGAGAACTCACATTTTTTCTTGGTTTGCAAATTACACAAACTTATAAAGGTATATTTCTATCACAAACCAAGAATGCTAAAGGAATTCTTAAAATGTATGGCATGGAGGATTGTAGACCAAACAATACTCCCATGATTATAGGCTGTAGGCTAACTAAGTTAGATGATTCACCTGATGTGAATTAGACTTTGTATAGATCAATTGGAAGTTTTCTATATTTAACTACATCTAGAATAGATATAATGTAGGAAGTTTGTATGGTATCTACGTTTTAGGTGGCACAAAAAGAATCACATGTCAATACAGTAAAAATAATCTTTAGATACATAAAAATTATGGTTGACTATGGTTTATGGTACATCCCAAAGGAAACAATTTCACTTTAATTGCATACACAGATGTTGATTGGGCATGAAGTGTGAATGACATAAAGAGTACTAGTTGAGGTGCCTTCTTTTTGGGAAACAACTTAGTTTCTTGGATGAATAAAAAGCAAGAGTATTTCACTCTTTATATAGCAGAAGCAGAATATGTTGCAACAGATGCATGTTGTACTCATTTTTTATGGATGAAGCAGACATTAAAGGACATCAAGATAGAGTACAATGAGCCTATCTCAATCCTTTGTGAAAACTCAAGTGCTATAAACATATCAAAGAATCCAATGGTACATTCTAGAACAAAACATATATCAATCAAGTATCACTTCATTAGAGAGAAGGTTGTAGATAGGGAAGTCAACATGGAGTATGTTCCAATAAAGGAGCAAGTGGCTGACATGTTTACAAAGCCTTTTCCTACAAAGTAGTTTGAATACTTGAGGTAGAAGCTAGGAGTAGTTTCTCTGACATCATATCACTAAACATTAGTGATAGGTCATACATCTAGGGGGAGCTTCAATGACCATTTATTTAACCCTAGTTAAGGATCGTGTGATCAAGATCGGTAAGCTTGATACTCATTTCCAATGCCTTGATGGTTGCATATTTCAAGATTTCAATGATTGTCTTTCTCTTTGCACTACTGGTCAAAGGGGGAGAACTCTCTTAAAAGGATTAAACCATTTTCCATTGATTTCAAAGGGGGAGAAATTTGTGTATGGGAGTATGAAGAGAAGAGATGTGAGTCTTAGGGGGAGTTGTTGAGTTGTTGTGTTACGGTGTCAGTTATCAATTGGTGCAGATATTCATTGGTACTTGGATGAATAGTTAGAATGTTTCCATCAATCAAAAAGGGGGAGATTGTTGGAAAAAAATTTGTTGATGTCAGAAAGGTTTAATATGTTTCACTGATGATAAGGGAGTATTTTAGATAATTGGAACTAAAAACAAATGCCAGATTTGATCTATAAATCTTGAGAGATTTTCAAAAAGGTATTTTGTAGGTCTTGATGTCAATGGAGATGTTAGCTTTCATTTGTTCATGATCTTGGCCTAGGGTCTATCAGTTAAACCCTAAGTGTACAAGAGTTTATAGCCACAATGTTCAAATATTTTCTATTTCATTGGTGACTTGGTATTACAAGTAGTAGGTCACTTAAGTGATAACTTAAGTAATTCATTCCATGTTGGTGACTAGCCCCATCACCTAGTTTGGTAGTGTTCTCATGGTGTGATGATATATATTTCGATTGATGGTTGTGGTTGAGGTTACGGGATCTAATGATGCCCACATACCTTGCAAAGTTTTTGCTAAGTCTCATGAGGACTACGAGGAACAATGTAGATTATCCCTTGTTGATCGAATGGTGATCACTGAAGAATCCAGTGGGACCAGATGGTGGAAGATGATATATGCATAGTGATGAATGCAAATGATTGGATATAGAAGATCCAATGATGTCTGCAAAAATCCAGTGGGATCTGATAAGTGAAAAGTGATGAATGATAGGATAACATAGGGCAATCGCTTAATCGATGATTTTGCATCATTATTTCAAAATAACCATTTTCTTAGATGAAATATTTTATGGTGATTCATGAGGACAAATGGAATTAGTCCGCCAACCTTATTGAAACTTATTCAAGACTCGCAGGGTCTGTGAGGAACGGTGAAGATTGATCAATGGTGCTAAGTGAAAGGTGATGATGAAGGAGGATGGCATGCATTGACAGTCATAAATTGAATGATAGGATGACATGTGGAAAATTTTTAGTGGTTGATTTTGTATCACTATTGCAATTCAATTATTAATGGCTAAATGATTTTATATGCGATTAATGATTGAGATTTAAACAACCATTTATCAGATGGTTGTATTTTAAAGCTATTATAGTAAAGGGAAACTGCATGATCTTGGAACAAGAGAGAAGATCTATGGCTAGTATTCAAACTTGAATATATACAATAGTCTTGTCCATGTGAACAAGGGTTTTGATTGGTAATTGAGATAGAGGATGGAAATAATTGGTCCAATTGAACCCAATGAACAATTCAAGGAAGATTTGATCTTCCAGGAAATAATACAAACTAGAAAAGTGATCAAGATCAAATATGATCATACTAATGAGAGAATGCATTCAATGCTTAATCAAATCTTAGGGTTTTACAAAAAGAATAAAATAAAAATTCCCTATATCAAAATTAAATGGTGTGTTGCTTGATGTAGAGGGATAGTGATGTCTAATAAACTCTATCAGATGCCTTAATGGTCAGCAGAATGATGGCATGTAGTGCAATAAACAAGTAGATTTATAGTTAAGTGTGCAAGCAAAGAAAACCCTAAGAGAATATTTGAGATGATCTTATCATGTGTGAGAATCTTGAGGCATTAAATATAGGTTGATGGGATAAGATTATTTGTGAAATTACCTAAGTGTAGTGGTAGTTGTGTGTGATGTGTCAAATCAAGAAGTGAGGAGAAGTGTGAAGAGTTTGTAAGTGCATAGAGTGCTTAATAGAGTGAAGTACAACTAAGAATGTAGTAGAGAAGAGAGTGCAGAGCATAAGAGAGTGTAGAGCAATGGAATGTTGTCGAGAGTGTAGCATTAGCAATAGTAGTGTAAGTTCCAGGGTGTACAACAATTCATTGCATGTAATGGTGCATTTTATAGTTGAGTAGAACCTAATTGTATGCACATATGAACTTCTAATCTTGTTGAGGTTTTAGCCTCATTGAACTGAGTTGTAGCTCAGTCTAGGTGATTGTAGTCTTCTTGGAGTTGTAGCTTCTAAACTAGGGTGTAGTAGCATCCTTGGATTGTAGCCCTAAGAATTGTAGTAGAGTTTTCATATGTAATGTTGGATTTGAGCAGTAGGATCAAGAAAAAAATTTCATCATGGTTTTTTCTCATCTTGGGTTTTCCACGTATATCTGGTGTTATGAGTTGTTGTTTCTTGTGCATGAGATTGTCAAATTAGTTTATGTTTTAATCTGCACATTTAGGCTGAAGGGTTGAATCTGTAAGTAGGTTTTCAAGTCTAAATTTTTTTGTATGTACTGATTCACCCCCCCTCTTAGTATATCATTATGTTCTAACATAGGGTAGGAATAGAAAAAGAGGTATCAAAGGTATGGTCCATACCTAGTGAACTAATACCAACACTAGGAGTAACCCAAGATCCATAATGAGTGTTTTATTGCAGGATGCCATGAGTCTTTTACTTCCTCTAACCACAATATTAGAAATAGGACACTAAGTAGTATAGATCATGAAAGGGATAAGCCAAATAAAGTGCAATGAACACAATATCATACGCTTGCAATTACACTTAAAATGAAAGAAATTAGAATAATAGAAAGTTTTCAAATTGAAATAGAAAACTGAAGGTAGTCCATAAAAGCATAGAAAAGCACATTCAAATCCTGAAAACTAAAAATTCAAAGTTAATAGGGACTAATATGCTAGTAATGACATCTTGGTCCTACTGGTGTGATTTTGAGGTTCTAGGGATTGGAACAGACAACAAATAGTAGAGAGAGTATTCTAAGCTAGAAACCCTAAAAGGGATTAAGATGCCAGGAAGGGAATTTTAGTCCTACCAGAGGTTTCTATCAAAAAAATCACAAATTCTAGATTTTCTATAGTTTTCACAGGTTTCCTATTCAAGGACTTCCTATTTGGAGCATAAAATTATTCAAATGAATGCAAGAAAAAGTAACTAGTGACAAGAAATTGAATGCAAAGTTGATTGTATTTTTTTCAATTTTGAATGCAATAACAATGTTTCTAAATGCTATTGGGATGATGAACACTGCACTTTTAATTTTTTCAATGAGATACAATGATGCAAGAAAGAAAAAATGCAACCTATATGCACTTTCACTAATATAAATATGACAAACCCTAGATGTAATTTCACTAAGTATGAGAAATCATAGATACAATTTCACTAATGCAAGAAGTAATGCAATAATTAATGCAACCTATATCTAGGATTCTAATGGACTCCAAATCATAAAAATGAATGCTCAAATTTGTTGGGTTCACCAAAATGAACCATAAAGAAAATAGAGGTGAGTGGGTTCTCACTTATTCTCCTTAAGTCATTCAATAAGGTCCTATGAATCCTAATTGGATTGATTATCAACTTTGAGGGTGAGTTAATTCTCAACAAGGAATACCTAGGAAGGGTTATTTTAAGCTTTGATGGGTTCACCACCAAGCAAAACCTTTGAAAAGACAAATAAGCATTCAACTCAAAAAACCTAGTAATGCCAGCTAAATGAATGATGCAAATGATGAAATTATGCAAGATTAAGTTAGGGTATGTATACCTAGAAATTATAAAAATTTAATGAGGATTATAGAGATGTAAATAATCTATCAAAAAATTCTATTGAGGTCTAAGAAGCCCTTACTATTGACTTAGTCTTGTTGCCATTTTTTGGGGTAAACATGAAATCTTCAGATGTGGAAACCAAATCTAAAAGAATCTTTGCAAAATACCTTCATGGGAACTAAGATGCCTTAGGTGGTGACTTAGTTTCATCTTGAATTTCCAAAATATTTGAATGTGGTCCTAGTGTCCAAAGCCTACACTTCCTTCTTCTCAGATCTCAGGTTTTGAATCTTTCGAATGTAGCCTATAGGTGAGTTCCTATGGAGATGACAATATTGTGATGAAACTATGCAACTTTTCACTTCAAATGATATTCAAGTCTTCAACCTAAATCAATAAACACAAACACACAAGAGAGGGAAAACTTGTTGAATACATTAGTAAATGGGGGTTTGCCTTGGCCAAACCCATTGTTGGTAATTAAACTTTCAAATGAAACAAAATGGAGGAAAATGATGAATGAACACCATGCAATGTTACAACTTATCAAAACCTTGCTATTAAATCTAAAAACTCATGTGAAGTGGCTATCTTGAATTTAGATCTTGACATGAATGGCTTGCTTGAATCAAAATCCTACATCACATATGTTAGCTCAAAAACACACATGATGCCACAATCTCCCTGATATGATACTTGAATCTCCACGATGGCTCCAAATGCTTATTGAATTTCTCTTTAATGCTCTTGTGAACTCAATTATACTATTGGGAATTCTCTCACAAAAGAATTGGTTTGAAATTAATGAATGGAATTTGTATTTATACCTATTCTTGCTTTTAATATGCTAAAATTACACCACAACAAGCTGACATATGAATCAATTAATTAAAGAAGGCCAAATCCAACCAAGATGTGAAATTAAATCCTAAAAAAATCTAAAGGGGGACTAAGACACCCTAGGTGGCGTCTTAGTCCCAAGTCTAAAACTTGGGGCACAGAGTCCAATAAAGGGCCCATTTAAGGTCCATTGAAAAGGGTGTCCCAAGACCTTTGGGGAAAAAATACACCCTAGGTGGAATCTTAGTCCCAACCCAAAGATCAGGGACACTTAGTGAGGATCATTAAATTATCGTTTATCTATTGATGTTTATTAGTATTTTCTAGTAAAAGATATAGTTTATAAGGCTTTTGGATGCAAAATAGGACCAATTAAGACATAAATAAGGATAAAAAAAGAGTGCCAGGCCCAAAAAATTGTGAAAATGTAAGGGTATACATTTTCCTACACTAGAATACTATAAAAGTAATCCCTTAAAGAATGCATCTTTCTCCTTGTCATGTAATAGTTGTAGGGTCATAGTATTCTCACTATTACATGTTATACAAGCATTGAAAATCATTCTTTTTATCACAAGGAGCTCATTCCCATCACCTATCTAATCTCATCCTTGTCCTGCACTTATTGGGGGAAATGAGTTAGATAGACTTGTCCTAGTTTTGGGATTTTTAGTTGTTCAATTAGCTAGTTGCTCACCTTCTATACATACCAAACAAGATTGGGATGTGGACAACCTTCTATAGGTTGACACTCATTTTCTTTACTAGTATTTTGCTATATTTTATTTTTCATGTTTCTTTATGTGATTTCATGTGTGTAATGTGATCCCCCATGTTTTTTTTTATGTATCTCCCTCTCTTTTTGTGCATTCCTTTATTTGTATATACGATCTTGTTTATGCCCTAAACATTTTATCTTCTCCATTTGTCTTATGTTTTCCTCTTATGGATGACACAAGGTGTCGAGATATTTAGGTCTCTTCCATGTTGACACCAAAGGCTTTTTCTTTGTTTTCTCTCTTTATGTGTCATTCTTCTACTTCTATGAGTATTTGGGGAATATCGATATTTTTGAGCTCTTAAAGAAAATTGTAGCAAAGATATATTAACCTAAAATCCATAGACCCCCTATGTATTTTTGGGGGCAACCCCTCCCTTTTTCATGATGTAGCTTTATTTCAAAAATATATGACTTGACATAGGAATTTCTGAGGAAGCTCTCATGTCTTCGGATTGAACAATGGCTACTTTAAAGCAATTTCTCACAACAATTGTGTTAGAAACCATTTTAAAGTGGTGGCATACATCATTAATATCTTTTGAAATTTTTCATATTTCATGGTGCAATTTTCATTTTTCTTGTGATGCATCCTTTTCTTGGTGGTGTTATTGGGTTTTATGTCCTCCAAGAATGCAATATGTTGTAGCATACAGATTTCCTCTTAGTGGTGATACGACACACTGCATTCCCTAATTTGTGAAACTTTTACTCCTGACTTGTCCTCTCTTGGATAAATTAGGCACAACGATCCCTAAGAAGAAGACCTTATAAGAACGAAGCAAGATCCCCTTGAACAAACAAAATAAAACCTACACGTAAAGTTCATAAGAGTTTGTCATAATATAGTTTGTTGAACTTGTGAAGCTTGAAACCCTAATTCAAGGCCACCTAGCATAATGCACCTTGCTTTCCTCTAGAGCCTTGAATTCTATTGTGTGTTATTGAAGTTGTTAAGAGGATAGCTTTGATATGATATGAGATCCTAATATGATTCTCTCATTTCCCACCACTTAGTTTTATTTCAGTTTTTGGTTCTTTATTGAAGTTATCAGAGGGATAGCTTTGGTATGGTGAGTATGGTGAGAGTTGACACATATGCATGAATTTCTAATTGTATGGTGAGAGCTGACACATAGGAATGAATTTCTCACTAAGCCACTTTATTAGGAGACTCACCCACTGGACAAACTAGAGTTCTGCTACCTTAGAGTGAGCATGGATCGATAGTTTAGATGTGTTCCACATCATGTTGGACAATCTAGGCTTGATATTTTTTGGTCTTTTATGTTGTATGATTGTGTATCTTTTTCATTTCTACATAAAAAGGTGTCTTGAATGTCTACTTTAGTGTGAGTTTGACATGGGCTCATACTCTCACTAAAGTGGGGGAAAAGTGTAATACCAAAAAAAGCATCCCTTTTTCATTATTTTGGGAATAATTAATATTAAAACGAGCTTAATTTTGCCTTGATTTATTGTTGTAATGTGTTTTACACATTTCTTATTAAGTTTAGGGCCCTTCTAAACTAAATGGACTTTATTGTACCTTATTTAGGGTGTTATAAAGTGTATCTTTACAATTTCACACTAATCTAGGTTTTTATTAATTAATTGAGTTTAACTTTCCTTAAGTGGCCCCTTTAATTCAAATCCAAGCCTAATTAAATGTAAATTTCAAGAGATAAAACCCGACATTCATAAATGATATTACACAAAACTTGATTCTATAAGGTGTGTGTCCTAGGTTGGTAACTTAGGATCCATTCACCACATTGCAAATGGGTCCTCACTAGGTCTTGGAACCCTATTTTCACATGACATGTCACCTTGTCTGAAGTGTGTCCTAGGTAAGTGGCCTAGGACCCATTTGCCAGATGTTGAATGGCTGATCACTTAGACTTAGGACCCCTATTTGAAATATGTTTTTGGTGGTATTTTAATGATTTTAAATCTGTGATTTGATTTTGACTTGCGATATTTGAATTTTGGGAATTAATGTTATGTATAAATAAGAGGTCATTTCATTATGTTTCGCCTAGAAAGTTTTCATGAGAACTTAGAATTTTTATAAGATCACTTAAAGGGAATCCAAGATCATTTTATAAGGAATTCAAGGGAAAATAATGAAGATTATTGATGTAGTGTTGAAAAATGTCATCTGTTACATTTTCACACTTGTTTAGGCCCTTAAACTAAATTAACCTAATTTTTCCTTATTTTCGGTATTGAACATTTTTTTCTTGAACTTTCACACTAATCTATGGTTTTCATTAATAAATTAGGCTTCTTTGTGCCTTACTTGACCCTATTTTGAATCCATAAGCCTTAATTAATGCATCTTTCTAAGATTAATTGTGACACATATGTAATGACCAATAAAAAATTAATGTTAGATTGTATGGCCTAAATTTAGTGATCTAGGACTCACACCAACTTGACCATATGATTCCCACCTAAGATTTGGGGCCTCAATCCCAATTTCACATTAATATAAGCATTTCTTGAAATATGTCTTCCAGAGCCTAGCCTAATTGGACTCATAAGCCACTTTTGGCATATGAGTCTCATGTGGCTTAAACCTAAATTAAATTTGAATTATTGGTGGGATTTTATTCTCCTAGATTTGATGTCGGCTTATAGTGTTGTAATTTTGATAAATTTGGCATAAACAAGTACAAATACAAGGTTATTTTACTCATTTTCAACTAATACTTTCACGAGATCATTCCTAATAGTAAATTTGAGTTCACAAGAGTATTAAAGAGCATTCAAGAGTTGATTTTCAAGCATTTTGGAGCATTATTCAAGTATCAAACATCATTTCAAAGTCATAATGCATCATGTTTATTTTTGAGCTAACATTTGTGATGTAGGATTTCAGGATTTAAGAAAGAATTCAAGTCAAGATCCACATCCATTGGAGCCATCTCATACATTTTTACAACATTTTATTTCTAGGGTTTTATGAGTTGGAATATATAATTTTGTTCATTCATAATTCCTCCTTTCCATTTGATTTCATTATAAGGTTTGATTACCAAAATGGGATTTGACCAAGGAAAACACCTTTCTACTAACAAAGCAACATTTTCCCCTCTGTTTAGTTTGTGATTTTCATATCTAGGTTGAAGACATATTGAAGAGAACAATTGGAAAGAAGTTTTCAAGGTTGCAAAGTTTTCCAAGGTGTCACCTTGTTTAGGAGATCATTAAAATGCATCTATATAACAAAATTCAACATTTTAGATCCAAAAACCATATTGAGAAGATAGAGTAGAGATTGAAGAGAAAATCTAGACTTTGACTTTATGAAAAGGCCAAGTAGGAATGATACACCACTTCTGGTAGATAAGTCATGGTATAGTGGATTATACATTTCTCAAGTGTTCCAAACTTGTCTCTGTCAGATTTATATTTCTACCCAGAAACCTTAATATGGGAATAAATCACCCAACTTGGCATATGAGTGCTAGTATGCATTAAAATAATTATTTTAAGCATTTCAAACTTCATTTCAAGTTGCTACAAGTTTCTAGGTGTACCTTTACAATTATCTAGTCTATTGTTTTGTGTTGCATTGATTTCTAGGTCATTTAGTGAATTTTTGTATATCATTAGGTTTTGACATTAGGTCTTGCATGTTATTTGTCTTTCCAGTCCCTAGCTTGGTTATGAACCCCTTTTTAGTCCCTAATCATACCCTCGGACATCCATACTGCAGATATCATTCCCTCATTTCATCATTAGATTAAGATCTATAGGGTTTCCTTGAAAGAAAAGTTAAGAAAACTTGTTGTTGTATGTCTTAAACTATAGAGCAACAATTTTCTTCCTTTCAATTCTAGCAATCAAGATTTAATTTTTCATGTCAAATATGAATTTCATCGTGCATGTTGTTTGAGCTAATGTGTTGATATAGCATTATTTCACATCAAGTTCATTATCAAGGTCTATTTCAATTGAGGCCATTTCATACTTGTTTGAAAAACTTTATTCCAAGGTTCAATTAAGGTGCATGCTGAGTTGTGACATTGTATTTGTTCATTCATCATTCCTCTATGCATTGTTTCATTTCAAGGTTTAATTATCAAAATGGGGTTTGACAAAGGAAAACCCCTATTCCCTAACAAAACACCAATTTTCTCTCTTTGATGTGTGATTGTAGGTTTTAGGTTGAAGATATTTTGGAAAGTAAAATTGAAGAAAGTTGTCAAAGTTGTCAAAGTTGCAAAGAAATTTATCAAATCATAGAAGTTTAGATACAAGATTTATTTCCAACTTTTCGATAGTGCTCGACTAGAATCTGGGAGTACAGAATGAGATGAACATAACCTAGAAATTGATTTTCCAAGGCCTTAGCTAGGACCCATTTGTCATATGGCAAATGAGTCCTCAGTGAGGTTTGAAAAAATGTTTTGGAATAGGTACACAACATCCAACCCTATCGAGATCTTCCTTTTTACTGGTTCTTGGGTTAGATTTGATTTATGTTACTCAATTACATATTATAGCTTACATATTGAATGGAATTAGAGTGAAATTGGGTTCATAATTTTGTTTCATTATGGTGAACCTATTTTCTTTTATTTTACTATTTTAAAGGATCTCATTTCCTAAATGAAATATAAAATAGGTAGGTTAATTACACCCCATTTTTTCCTTAAATCTATTTATAATAAGTTTGATGAAACATTCCAAATTTAGTATAAAACCCCTTATGTTTTGAACCTACCCAACTTTTCTATGTTCCAACTTCCATGTATTTTCCATGCCTTGTTCCAAGACTCCCACTTCGGTGTAGGTGGGGAGGTCTTTGGAGGAGTCGGGACCTCTACTAAAGAATTTATTTAAAATTTAATAAATTCTTACTTAAATAAATATGTATATATATACATATAATTTGGTGGATAATATGTTATCAATGGTTGTGTTGAATTTCTTATCCTTTGGATCCTAATGACCTGACTCTAACTCATGGGAAGGGTTTGATTTTTTAGTTTTCCCATGATGTATTGCCCGGGTTTAGTAATGCATTTAATGCTATCCTAGCTAGCCAAAATCATGAATTTGAGAGTCTCCCTCGAACTTACCATGATCTAGAATAGGAGCGTAAGAATTGTGAAAAAAGGTGGTAATTTTTATGGTTTTTTCCATAATACAAGATTAGTGAAGCCAACCATCATCCATTTTCAGGTGAAGAATCCATTTTTTTATGAGCCTTGTAATTGTACTGAATATTTTTAATAATCATAACAAAATTGGTCAAGAATCAAATATGTTTTGTGAGTCGTGTGGGTATGTGCAGGATCATGATGGGCCAAAAAGTGGCGATATGATGGGTATGTATAGGGTATGTGGCTGACAACTTTTTTTATATCCAAAATTGATGAAACAAAAAGGGTTTTTGAAGGAGATTCTCAAATTTCCACCAATATAAATTATGCTTTACTTTGAATTTAATAAATTATTATTATTCATTTTCTATTTGAATTACGACTAAAGTCCTTATTGATAGGTTCATTAAAAAACATCTATAGCTTTCAAATGGTATCACATTTTTTGAATCCAAAACATGTGTCACATTATATGCTTCACATACTATCGGATTTAAAAAAAATTGAATTTCATGAATTTTTGACCAATTTAAGGTGGTTAGACATATAATTTTTTATATTTTTAAAAAGTTTTAATAAAAAAATCATAATTAATTATTTACTTGAAAAAAATTACAAACAAAATATGAGTCACATTGAAACATGATTGCTCTACTTATATCTAAAATCTTATAAAAAAATATTATCATTTTATTGTGGTTAGGGTGGTTAGACAGACACGTACTTTTTTTTCCCTGAAATTTAATTGCTACTGCATTAAAATTTTAAATTTTCACCAAATAGATTTAAAATAAATAAATAAACCTAGTAGTTTAGAAAATACAATTAATTTTATAAAAATTCTATTCTTACATATTTTTGAAATAATATAGATAACTTATTCAATTTTTTATGTCAAGTTGCCCAACTCTGATTTTTTTGATTTTTTTGCCACTTAAGGGCCTATTTTTTCCATGATGATCTTGCACATACCCTTGTAATTGTATTGAATCATGTTTATAATCATAACAAAACATGTAATTGGGACCTTTGTAATTATTTGAAAAAAAATTATAGTTGTAATGTAATAACTAAGAAAGAGAAACTGTTTCTTGAGGTTATGAAGAAATGTAATTTATGTAATAGTTGCTGTGAAGATGCATTAGTTTATCAACATATGGTGATCTAGAAAATAAGGATATATCAAGAACTACATTCACAATACCCCACAAAAATTATTTTGTAATTTATTGCAAGAAATCCCTATGAGAAAATAAATCTATATAAATTTTATTTCTATTAATGGAATTGAGCTTTGGTTTTTATTTCAAAGGTATATATATATTTATTTGATAGTTTACTAGGGTCTTTATGAAGCATTTTAGTCGTATAATTTTTTATAATATAACCAATATTTCTTTCTAATTAAATTTTGATACAAATACTAAGGTTCGTATATAACTACCATTATAATATTTTCTTTATAGAAAACCGTTTTCATGGATAGGAAGTTTAATTGATGGTTCAGCTCAAGAGTATGAGCATAATATTTACATTGTATAATATTCTATTTTATGCTTAAGTAAATCAGCAAATAAATAAGATATTATACACATATATTTTGAGTACTAAGAGAGTGCATTATTTTCTTGCAATATCTAATACAAAAATTTATTTCTAATATACTTATATTTATATTTACATGTACTTCTTTTCACTACAAGTACGTGAAATGTATATATAACTAACTTGGTACTATTTTTAGTCTTATTAAATTAGTGTTTATTTTAATTGACTTAGAATTTCAAAAGTGTATATAGTGGATTTATGGTGTAGGTTTGTGTGCTATTTAGACAAGAATTTTTTTTTTTTTTGAAAAAAAAAACAACCCTTACAAATTTGGATAGAAAAAGAAATGTAAAAGTGTGATAAATATATAAAATGATTTATTCAAAACCTTGTGAAGTTATTATGGTATAATGGTGGAACCAGTGATAAATTGTAAGAAACCCCCTCAAAAAAAGATATAAA
>CM021105.1:108594377-108628929 GCA_007115665.2 Sequoiadendron giganteum | reverse complement strand
CTTTAAGGTGGTTATAGATGTGCAATTATTATGCATACTACCATTTCCATCTAGACATACTTGAGGATGCTAAATTGAGAAATGTAGCTGCCAGTTGGTCATGTAGAGGAATTGTTCAAGGTTCAACTAAAGGATGGCAAAAAGAGATTCCTCATGTCAACCACATGTAACCGCCTTGTATTGGTATTTCATGATGTTGAGCAGTTGCGGGCATTACTACAATGTTGAGTCTACATTTGGACTTGCATGTCTGACTGGATTCCCTGCATGTGTAACTTCTCTTCCACTCTTTTCTTTGTTTTCCCTAAATGACATCCTCTTAGTTAGTGGGAGTTGTCTGCCTTGTTTAGTTGATGGCATAAATAAGGTTTGGATCTTCCTTCTTTAGGAGGTTTCCAATTTGTTGAGTTATTGATGTATGATCTGATAATATACTAGCATTTCCAGACATGCTACTCCTTTGTATTCACATATCCCAATGAATACAATGAAATTTTGAGTTGACCATTTGAGTTTGTATTAGTTTTAGAGGATACTCATCCAAGGGGGTCCACTTGGTGAGTAATCCATCCTTTAGTTTAGCTAGATTAGTTATTAGTTTCTATTTAGTACCTACTTAAGAAACTGACACTGACTTTTCCTACAACCACTAGAATTCCATTATGTGCTATTCCCGTAACCAAAGGGGACATCATAGTTTCTTGTTTGTTGCTCAAATTTTAATTTTTTTCATACATGTTCAGCTTAGTTTAATTATTGAGTGATGTTCAACA
The DNA here is from genome assembly GCA_007115665.2 of Sequoiadendron giganteum. Taxonomy (NCBI): domain Eukaryota; kingdom Viridiplantae; phylum Streptophyta; class Pinopsida; order Cupressales; family Cupressaceae; genus Sequoiadendron; species Sequoiadendron giganteum. Next base: position 108,628,156 of record CM021105.1, on the reverse strand, counting down.
TTTACTCTATTCATTTCCATGCAATTTAGTTTCAGTATTGAATCTTTCTTAGTTGTAGATTGAAGATGACTACTCTGAGTTCCTAGTGCACATATTGTGTTGACACATTTCAAGTTCATGTCCCTATGTTTAAAATTTAAATACACCTTCATGATGGTTAAAATGGCTATTTAGGTTAGATTTCCAATCTTTGAATCATAGCTGTAAAGGATTATGTATTGAATCATTGCAGGAGGATGACATTTTTTGCATTGTTGCCAGGGATGGTGTCAAACTAGGGAGTTCTTTGGAGTCATTGCTAGGTTTTCTTTCTATTGTAGTATTTCTAGAGTTTTCTCTTAGTATTTAGAAGTTATGACCTACTATTCTTTCACCAATTCTTTGTGTGAGTTGGCTGATGTTGAGTTGATACTGCATACATAGAAGAAGAAGGGCTTCTTATGGGAGATTCCTTCCTAACAATCTAGAACCATTTTAGCTACTAGAGCTTCCAAATCTGCCCAAAAATGAAGTAGAAGAAGAGCCACACCCCTTTGCTAATACATTTCCTACCTTAACTAGTTTTAAATTTTCCCTTAAAGATCAAAATCCAGTTGAAGAACCCTTTACTTTGGAACTTCATCAAGCAGGCATGGTTGATGCAAATGGAAAAAATCCTAACAGGCAAAACCAACCAACTTTTCCTTTTCCCATTTCTCATCAAAATGAAGTAGACAACCTAAAAAATATCCCTGCTTTAGCATTTCCTAAGTTCTATGGACTTGTCATAGAAGATCCTGATACATTCTTGTTTAAGTTTGATATAATTTGTAGAAGTTATGAGTATACCACTGATGCCCACAAGCTTAAGCTATTTCCTACCACTTTGAAGGAAGTTGCATTGAGATGGTTTATGAACCTTGGAAGAGATACTGTGGAGACTTTGGAGGAAATGAAGACAAAGTTCCTTGAGAAATACAAAGAGTATTCCAAGGGCAGTGATATGAGAGGAGATGATATTTTTAGAATACAACAAAAGGAAGATGAGAGCCTAAAGGATTTCATTTCAAGTTTTCTATTTTGTCTACAAAAATCTCCACACCATACACCCAATGAAGACTCACATAAGTTTCTTTTCTTGAGAGGAATTAATGAAAGATTCACTGATGCCTTGGACCTGATGGCAGGAGGAGATATCACATAAGTTCCTTAGGAGGATATCAAGAATATATGCCAAAACTATTCTTGAGTAGCTTCAAAGAAAGGGAGAGCTTACCAATCCTCTATGGGTATGTCAACCACTAGTGGAGTTTCAAGGATGGATATTACTCATTTGCTAGCAAATGTCAAGTGGGGTATCATAAAAAATATAGCTACTTAGTTGGATACACTTCAAGCCAAGAAGAAACATGAGGAGGTAGAGGCAATGCTAACAAAATATTTCCCTCATTGAAAACTAAAGAAGAAGGACTATAGATGCAAGATGGTAGCTAACATTGATAGAGTTCAAACCAGTTTAGTCTGAAGAAGATCAAGTCTACTTTGTTGCATAGAAAAGTCCATAGGCTCCAAGACAAGGTATGCCATCAGATCCACTATATTTTGTAGGGCCATATTTTAATTCTTATTCATCTAGTAACCAATGGAAGCCCCCATGTCCATCTAGCTATGGAGGATATTCACCATAGTTTTGGGGTAACCCTCCAAATGCTTGGCCCAATTATCAAAATTCTTCACTATAGTGGTAGCAACCTTTGGGGAATTGGCAGTAGTTTCAAGGACCCTGGCAAAAAACATCTCAATGGACATGTGGACAATAATGGTCAAACCAGACAACTAGTTACATGCAACCATCTTCTCCACCCCAACAACCTGCTATAATGTCACCACTGCTAATCCCAACTCAAATGCACCTAAACCCACACAGTTATCAGCCTAGCCCGCACCTAACCCAAATAATAAACCACACCAACAACCTATATAATCTGTTGATCCAATTCAATTTCCTGCATATGCTATGAGTTTAAGTGACATACGGTTGCATTCAAGAACTACTTTTCTAGCTCCTTCCACACCCATCATCACTTAAGTTCCTATGGAAGAAGAAGAACCTCTGGATGTTCCCATTTATCCTGGTGCACCTAAAAATCCTAACCTATTTCTAGCCAAGTAGATGACACAAGAACCACCATTCCCCCAAAGATTGGAAGTTTCCAAACAAAAAGAAGACAAGGAGGACACCACTTTTGACATTCTAGACCATCTGAAGCATATATGTGTCTAGATACCCCTATTCCAGGCCATAAAATATGTTCCTATATATGGAAAAAAATCAAAGAAGAATGCCTCAAGAATTTGGGTAGGAAAAATAAAGACCCACCTATAGTCCATGTAGTGGGACAACTGGCTGACATCATGCTTGGAAAAGTACCTATCCCTAAGTACAATGATCTAGGCAATCTAGTGGTTGAAGTCATTATAAATGGGATACACATAAATAGTTCTTTAATTGAATTGAGTGCAACAATAAATGTGATGACTAAAGACATCCTGGGAATGTGCAGGATCATGATGGACCAAAAAGTGGCGATATGATGGGTATGTGTCGGGTATGTGGCTGACGACATTTTTTCCCAAAATTGATGAAACGAAAAGGGTTTTTAAAGGATATTCTCAAATTTCCACCAATATAAATTATGCTTTACTTTGAATTTAATAAATAATAATTATTTATTTTCTATTTGAATTACGACTAAATTCCTGATTGATAGGCTGAGTGAAAAAAACTATAGCTTTCAAATGGTATCACATTTTTTGAATCTGAAACATGCGTCACATTCTATGCTTTGCATACTATAAGATTAAAAAAAGAAAAATTGAATTTCATGAAGTTTTGACCAAGTTAAGGTGGTCAGACATATGAGTATTTATATTTTTTAAAAGTAATAAAAAAATCATAATTAATTGTTTACTTGGAAAAAATTTACAAAAAAAATTGGATCACATTGGGACATGATTTCTCTACTTATATATAAAATGTTATAAAAAATTATTATCATTTTATTGTGGTTAGGGTAGTCAGACAAACACCTACTTCTTATTTTTTCCTTGAAATTTAAGTGCTACTGCATTGAAATTCCAAATTTTCACCAAATAGATTTTTTGTTTTTTTAAAATAAAACTAGTAGTTTAGAAAATACATTCAATTTGCTACAGATTCTATTGTTACATATTTTTGAAGTAATATAGATAACTTATTCAAATTTTTATGTCAAGTTACCTAACTCTAATTTTTTTGAATTTTTCACCACTTAAGGGCCTGTTTTTTCCATGATGATCCTGCACATACCCTCCTACAAAAACTAAACATTGTAGGTATGAGATCCACTCCTACTATCTTGCAGCTTGTTTATAGTTCCACTATTAAGCCTGATGGCATAGTAGAGGAGCTTGTGGTGATTCTAGATTCTTGGGAGTATCTAGCCAACTTCATGATTCTTTATCCTAAAGCTACATTCGGTGGGTATCCTATTATCCTTGGAAAGCCATGTTTAACAATAGAAGATGCTTATATTGGATGTAAATCAGGTGACATGACCATTTTTGATGGTAGGAACACCAAAAATATTGTTCTTTATCCTCCTGCTCAGCCATCCCATGATGAGGATAATCCTATATGGCCACACGTAGGTGAAGAGGCTGAGGAAGCTAACTTGGTGGAATAACTTATGATGTGAGGAAGAATCCCTTTCCTATAGATTCAAGATGAAGATGAAGTGTTATCTAATATAATTCAGAACCATTTTGAGGTAGAGGAGGTGCCACCCTCTCATTCATCTAGTTCTGTTGATCCAATGAAAACACTTATGTCTACTCTACCTAATCTTCCTGTAACAACTATTTAATTATAGATAAATTTCCTACAACCATTCTTCCAACAAACAAAATTCTAGTAGCAACGGGTATGTTCCACACAATGCTTCCATCTAAAATTAAGATACCATGTATCAATGAAACAACTATGATAGATTTAAGTACACAAGTACATGCATCCGAAGGGAAATATTTGAATATTAACAAAAAACTAGGAGAAGGACAATAACTATCATTAGAGAATTGGTTGAAGGCCCACCAAAATGAATTTTCATGGGATTATCATGATATGAAACAACTAGACCCTAATATTTGCACTCATAGGATATATATAAAAGATGATTGTCAATTGATAAGGCAACCACAAAGAAGAATCAACCTTGCATTAAGAGAAATTGTCAAAATAGAGCTGCAAAACTTGCTAGATGCAGGCTTTATCTATCCCATTTCAGATAGCCAATGGGTGTCTCCATTGGTGATTGTATCCAAGAAGGGAGGAAAATGGTGAGTTTGTGTTGACTAAAGAGAACTTAATGTTGCTACTAAGAAAGACCATTTCCCCTTGCCTTTTGTAGATCAAGTGTTGGACTCACTTGCAGGAAAGCAGTACTTCTCTTTTCTAGATGGATTCAATGGCTACAATCAGATCCAAATTACACCTGAGGACCAGGAGAAGACAACCTTCACATGTCCATGGGGGACATATGACTATTCATCACTTCCCTTTGGATTATGCAATGCACCAAAAATGTTTTAGAGAGAAGTCATCAACACATTTCAAACATCTCCCATGACTGCATGGAAATCTATATGGATGACTTTACCACCTATGGTGCTAATTTTGATGAAGCATTAGAGAATCTCAAGAAAGTCTTCCAAATATGTGAAGACCAAAATATATCTTTAAATAGTGAAAAGTGCTTCATGATTATGTAGGAAGGTGTAGTTCTTGGCCACTAAATTTCCCACCAAGGAATTCAGGTAGACCCTACAAAAATTGAGGTAATTACTAATCTGCCTACACCTCCAAAATAAAAGGATGTTAGCAGTTTCTTGGGACATATAGGATATTACAAGAATTTCATCAAAGACTTCAACAAAATAACAACACCATTGTATATTCTCCTAACCAAAGATGTTGAATTCCAATGGATAGAAGATTGTGCTAAAGCATTTTCTGACTTGAAGGCAACTTTGAATCATGCTCCTATACTTAAGGGACCTAATTGGGAGATTCTTTTTCATATCCATATTGATGCATCAGACTATGTTATAGGAGAAGTGTTAGGACAAAAATGAGCCATTGAAAATGCCATTTATTTTGTTAGCAAAAACTTACAAGGAGATTAATTCAATTATACAGTAATATAAAAAGAAATGTTGGTAGTGATCTACGCCCTAAACAAATTTAGGCACTACATAACAAGCTACCAAATATTTATGCGCATTGATCATGTAGCCATTAGATATCCCATGAATAAACCCCTAATCTCAGGAAGGTTGGCCAGATGGTTATTGTTGATGTAGGAGTTTGACATAACCATTGTGCACAAACCAGGGAAGGCCAATGTTGTTGCAGATTTTCTTTCAAGGCTAACCACATCAAAAGACAATCAAGCTATAGATGACTCCTTTCTCGATGAGCATCTATTTTCCATTATTTTTCAAACATCCTAGTATGCTAACATATCTAATTACCTTTTGATAGGGAGAGTTCTTCCTCACTTTTCTCCAAAAGAGACAAGAGTGCTCATTAAAAAATCTTTTCCTTTTTCATGGATTGTTGGATGCTTGTTTTATATTGGACCAGATCATGTTATGAGAAGATGAGACATATGAAATTTTGCATGCATTTCATGATGAACCTTGTGGAGGGAATTTTGCAGCCAAAACGACAACAATGAATATTTTGAACACATGATACTATTGGCCTACACTCCACAAGGATGTAGGAAGATATACAGGAAACTGCGATAGGTGCCAAAGAATGGGCCGATCAACCAAATCAGATGATATGCCACTCTACCCCCAAGTAGTAGTCACTCCCCTTGACAAGTGGGGATTGAATTTTGTGGGACCCAGTAATCCCTCCACAAATGGTAAATCTTATATCTTGGTTTGCACTGATTATGTAACTAAGTGGGTAGAAGTCAAGGCCATGAAGCATGCAAGAGATAATAAGGTTGTATAATTTCTTTATAAAGAAATTTTCACATGATATGGAGTCCCAAGAGAAATAGTAACTGATAAAGAAGCTCAGTTTACCTCAACACTTATTACAAAACAAGTGAATGAATATAACATAAGGCACAAAAAATCCACTCCTTATCACTCTTAGGCCAATGGACAAGTTGAGGTGACCAACAAAGAAATTGAAGCCATTCTTACCAAAATAGTGGCTATTCATAAAAGGGATTGGGAAAAAAAATTATCAAAAGCAGTTTGGGCCTATAGAACCACCTAGAAAATAACTACGAGCTTTACTCCATTTGAGGTACTATATGGGAAGACATCTATGAAACCCTTTGAATTCGAGCACAAGACTCTTAAAACTCTAGTAGACTTAGGTATGGATATTTATGAGGCACAAAAATAAATAATCGTGTAGCTAATTCCTTTAGATGATATGAGGAAGATAGTCTTGCACCAGACTAAGGTTGTGCATAATCAAAGAATCAAATGGCATGATAAATTTATCAAAGAGAAAAACATTTAGCCAGGTGACTGAGCAATGCTTTATTACTCACGATTTCAAGAAAATGCAGGAAAATTGAAAACAAGATGGCTAGTACCATATGAAGTTGTTGAGATCTTTCCCAATGGAGCTATTTAGGTCACAACCATTGACCCCATCAGATTTAAGTTTCTTGTCAACATTTAGTCATCATCTCAGATTGTATCTCAAGCCAGCTTCCAAAGAAGAGTTCCTGCAATAATTCATCCAACATGCAACACCCAAGCTTCCTGCAACCGAAGGCAGTGGACCTAGTGTCCCTCCTATTAGCTAATTAAGGTACGTACTTATCAAAATAAAGACTTCTACTTTTGTAGAAGTCCATTTATTCACCCATCCACCCATATGTCACCTTTCTCTCTCTTCCATCACTTCATTCCACCTCACATCATTCCATTTCATCATCATTAATTTCTCAATTTATTTCTTAAAAAGGTGAACGGTACTTTCTGCACAATATTTGCAACGTATCCTCCACACATTTAGGTATGTGCACATTAATTTCTCTCTTAATTATCTTTTTAGTGCATTCATTTAGTAGTTTTACTGCTAGTATGGATGTTCACATAATTTTCATACCTCCCTATCAAATCACTATTTTCATTTCATATGTGTGGACACATGTCCAAATTTAGGTTGGGGGAAAGGAAAGATGCAGGTACATTGCCCACATGTTTGTCCATCACTTTTCCGCATCAACAAATCTAGCTGAGCCAATTTGAAATTTAAAGTGAAGGAAGAATCGCATATGTGATGTGACACTAAATTATAGTTGTCATTTATTTTCATCATAACTCCCTTTTATTATCCCTTTCTTTGCCATTATTGACCACATCATAATCTAGAATTGCAAGAGGTAAAAGGTAAAAAAAATAGAGAAAAAAATTTAGTGGACATTGGTGCAGGACAATTCAGCTAGCAAGTGTTGTAGAAAGGAATATTTTTTTAGACAAGAATTATAGGAAGGGAATTTTGCATTTGATTGAAGATAATTGGAGGTGGAATCATTCAAAATGAGCCCCTAGGTCATGATACCTTATTGCAAGATGCACAATGTCTTCTTGGATTTAGAAACTGTGGTTGGTTGGACTACTTTCTAAAGCTAGATGGTTTTGATGAAGGCATTGCATTAGATTTTTCTCAAACATTTTCAGAAGTAAAAGCCATAGTAAAAGGGTTGGATTTTGTGGCAACTGAGAAAATAATTGCAAAAGTTACAAGATTACCTGTTGATGGTGAGCATTACCCTATTTCTAGAGACACCAAGTCAACAAGGGTCATATTCAAAATACATGGTGACCCTCCAATCAGTATAGACAAGGAAGATACCAAGAGAACCTCTATTATTGAGCCATGAAAGCAAGAAACTATCCAAATTATCAAGTGCATTGCTTGTGAAGGTTGATTGTAAAACCTACATTCAATACATTTCAAACTTTTGAGTCATATGAGGCACATGAGGAGAATGTTTTTGCCTAATGTCTTATACAACCTTCTCTCCATCATGGTGGTTGCAACTCAAAAAGGTAGGGATAATTTTGTCTCACCATTGCCCCATTAAATTGTTGGTTTAAAAATATTTGCATGATGTAGCACCCGAAATGACCTAGGAGGAGTTCATAAATGTTAATCAATTTAGACTTGAGCAACTGAAATCTAGGGCTTTACCTCAACCACGTAGGTCTAGTAGGAGATTAATCATGGAAAAATCCACCCGTGGTGCTTCAAACTCTAGTAGTGGCTCTAGTATGAACCTTCCTACAACAAAAGGGACCATAGACATTAGTTTCTCTGAAATAGAGCACTCTAGAAAATAAATTTCTTCATGAAATTCTGATGATGATGTTCCACTTGAAACCCTAGTAAGAACTAGTGCACCGAAGAAAGAGGTAGAGAAAGGAAAATGAAAAGCCAAAACATAACATGTGGAAAGAGAGGTGCCAAGTCCTAAGAAGAGGAAGGATGACACTATTCATCTTACAGTTAAAGGAAAATGTGAGAGCCCTCTTAAGAAATCAAAACCAGCTATTGATATGCCTTCATGGGAAAACCCTAAGCATGGAAGGACATCACATAAGAGCACAAAATCCTGAATGGGGCAAGAAAATGTAAAAGAGAAGAATGTAGTCAAAGAGGCAGAAAAAGTGACACTGGGGATCTTGCTACCCTTGTAGAGGAAGTTGAGATTCGAGAGCATGAAGAAAATCCAGAGTTCATGTAGCAAGACCAAGAATTAGATTAGGAGTTCTTGTAGAAACTATAGGAACAAGAAGAAGATGCCATGCAATAATAAGTGGGAGAATAAATTGTACGTCTATATCCTAAGCTAGTTGGACAACCTGAATCTATGCAAATAGTACTATATGGGGAGTAGCCATTGAAAAAAATTATGCTAGGAATTCATAACCCTCCTGATTTTTTAGTAAATGCAGCAATTTTGAATTTATGGAAAGAGATAAAAAGGAGAGAGGAATAATGGAAAAAGGAAAATAAAAGATTAAAAAAGGAAATTTAAGAGAGGGATGAAATCATTGAAGAAAACAATGAAGAGATTGCCTCTCTAAAGGAGAGGGTGGACAACAATGCAACCTTGGTGCCATAGATTTTAGAATGCAAAACCCCTCCAAGAGTTTATGCTCCACACCTGAAGGAAAAATATATCTCTTTTAAACTATCAAGACATATCTCAAGTTTGAATCCCTCAATTGAGACTCTCACTGAATTTTTTAATACTTATAGGATTTCCTCCCTTGAAATGAAGAATTTGTTATGTGAGTTTTATTTATATAATTTTGTTGTAATTCAAGACCAAGACTAGAAACCACTTTTGTATGTTGGAGATATCCATCTAAGATCATTCATGTCTTGGGTGAAAAATGAGATTAGTTGGGGAGAGCAATATAATGCTTATAGGAAGAGGGAATCCAATATCCCCTTGGCCATTAGAGCTAAATTAGGAAACCCCAAGGATATTGACAAAGAAAGGAATAGAATGATTTTCAGGGCTAGTTATGGTAAAAGAATTATGCCTTGGATTGAGGCAGTTTATAGTGAATATGAGGTAAAGACAACAACAAAAGAGGACACCATGAAAGGGTACTTATCACAAAGATGGAACACTTTAATTGATGAGCTGAAATAGGCTAAACCTCATTCCATCCAGAACTATGTTGTAACAATAAAAAGGATTGAAAGGTACATTCAATTTGGGAGAAAAAAGGGGCGAGAGTGGCTTCCCTTGACTTTTAATCCACCTATCCTCATGTGGCCTATTCCAAATTTTAGAGTCTACCACTATGACATTGGTGAAGAAATTCAAAGATGAAGAAGACTTGACAGATTGTGAGGATTCTACTGGGACCCTGACTCACACTCAACAAACACTGATATTGGATAGTTATCAGTTGCAAATTTAAGAGCTTTGACCAGGTAGAAAAACAACCCTTCCTCTGCTAGAGGACCAACAAAAATTTAGGTTGGGGGGAGTGATGAGCCTAGTTTTTGGTCCAAATTTGGGTAAAATCTATAGTTTATTTGCTAAAGTTGACATGGACTTTGATATTAAATGTTGATATTTCTATAGAGTTTCCCTCAAACCATAAACAATAGGTTTAATTCCATTTCTGTCAGTTTTAATGATATTAGCCTATTATGTGGACTATCTATATTAGTTTTGCATAAGGTTAATGAATGTTCTTTAAGGTGGTTATAGATGTGCAATTATTATGCGTACTAACATTGTCATGCAGACATACTTGAGGATACTAAATTGAGAAATGTAGCCGCCAACTAGTCATGCAAAGGAATCATTCAAGGGTCAATTGAAGGACGATGGTAGGAGATTCCCCATGTCAGTTTCATGTAACCACCTTTTATTGGTATTTCACAACATTAAGAAGTTGGAGGCATTACTGCAATGTTGAGTCTATGTTTGGACTTGCATGTCTGACCGGATTTCCTACATGTGTAATCGCCCTTCCACTCTTTTCTTTGTTTACCCTAAATGGTGCCCTCTTAATGAGTGGGACTTGACTACCTTGTTTAGTTGATGGAATAAATAAGGTTCAGATCTTCCTTCTTTAGGAGGTTGTTGATTTTATGAGTTCTTGATGTCGTACGATTTGATAATATACTAGCATTTCTAGACATGCTACTCTTTTATATTCACATTTCCTAATGAATATGATAAAATTCTGAGTTGAGCATTTTATTTTGTATTATTTTTAGAGGATACTCATCCAATACTCATCCAAGGGGGGCCACTTGGTGAGTAATCCATCCTTTAGTTTAGCTAGATTAGTTATTAGTTAATGTTTAATACGTAGTTAAGAATCTAGTACAAACTATTCTTGCAGCCACTAGAATTCCATTTTGTGATTGTTCCTATAGCCAAAGAGGATAGAGTAGTTTCCTATTTGTTTCTTATATTTTCATTTCTATCATGCATGTTCATCTTAGTTTAATTATTGAGTGATGTTCAACATTTACTTTATTCCTTTCCATGTAATTTACTTTTAGTATTGAATCTTTCTTAGTTGTATTATGAAGATGACTACTTTGAGTTCCTAGTGCACATACTATGCTGACCCATTTTAATTTCATGTCCCTAGATTGAAAATTTAAATGCACCTTCATGATGGTTAAAATGGCTATTTAGGTTAGATGTCCAATCTTTGAATTACAGTTGTAAAGGCTTAGTTATTGAATCATTGTAGGAGGCCGACATAGGGTATGGTTATGTATCTTTGTTATTTCTGCATACTTAAGTGTATTGAATTTCTAATTTAGTGTGAGTTTGACATGGGGTCATCCATTGACTAAAGTGGTGGAAAAATGTAGTGTCAAAAAAAGTTGTCCTTTTTTACTCTTAATTTGGGATAATTGACATAAATTTGAATTAATTATATCTTGGAATAGTGTTTAATGTGTTTTACATAATCACATCATTCTAGGGTTCTTATTAAATAAAAATTTACCTTAGTGTGTTCTTTGCAAGAGTGTTGTAAAGTTTTGTAACACACTTTCACACTTTTCTATGGTTTATTTATGAGTTATTCCTAATGGGACCCTTTTAATGAAATATACCTAATGTGTACCTTATTTAAGTGTTGTAACACACTTTCATAGTTATCAATGGTCGTCTTAATTGATTGTGGTTAATTGGAGTTAATTAGCCCCTTCAATTTGAATTTAAGCCTTAATTATGACACCTCCAAAATATTTATCCCAACACCCACAATTCAAGTTGCATGAAATTTAATGGGGTAAATGCAAGGTCCTAAAAAAATGGTTCCAAGATCCATTTTCCCTAGGTGGTGAATGGGTTCTCTCTTAATAGGAAACCCCCTTTATCAATTGATTCTAAATGGGTTTTTAGTATTCTTTCCATCCCTCTGGGTAAAGTCCTAGAAAATTGAGCCAAGACCCATTCACCCTAGGTAGCGAATGGGTCCTCCCTTAATGAGGACCCCCTTTTTCTATTTCATTGTGGTGGGAATTTAATAATGTTTATCTCCAGGCCTGGTGTCAGCTTCAATTATTTCAATTTCAAGGTTAATATCCTAATTTAGTATAAATAAGGGGTTAGTTCACATTGTTTCTCCTAACAAGATCTAGAAAGTTTATGAAGCATTCTAGGAATTTCAAGAGAGCATTACAAAAACACTTTCAAAGGAATTTCAAAATAGATTTTCAAGGTTTATTGCAATAATTCAAGATCATATCTACATGTCAAGGGTTTGATGCATTCATGCATGTTGTTGAGATAAGAAAGTGAGTGTAGCATAGTAGATCTATTGCAATCATTGTTCACATCATATTCAAGGATAAATATCTACATTCTTTGATAGGTCTAGATAATAGTGTATTTTATGTTGGTTTTATGGAGACTCTAAAATAATTTTAACATACTTCCTAACAACATTGCATATCATATTATCCTTTTTGTATCCATTATACAGATCTAAGACTCAAAAACATGATGCTGGAATTATGGATTCATATATTAACATTAAGTGGTTTATATAAGTGCACGGAAATATTGATGGAAAGTTATGTTTAATTATGATGGTTATATTTTTGTACATGTTTTGTGAAACTAACTTGATTGTAGCAAAAAGAGGAACCTTGATGCACATCTATTGCACGATGACCTCATAGCAAAAGGGGCATTAAATACCGAAACAAGGGAACTTGTAGAAATAGTTGAACGTGGTGAGTATTGGTTGAAAGCATTTAATGAAGATAGAACATATGTTATCATAAAGAGTTAATAAAGGTTGAAGAAGAGGTCTTTCTTATATGGGAATTTGACAGATGGAAATATAAATAAATGTATTCTATTTTGATAGAGTTCTAGTTTGATAGGGTTCTCTTTCTTTTTAGTTGTAGGTTGAATAATTCAAAATCTTGAATCTACACTCTAGATATGTAGGAGTGGAATTAATGATTTCGGTTTAAGTTGTTGTTTTCAATAAAGAATTCCTCAGTTTGTATATAATTGATGGATTCAAGTTTGTAGTTCAATTACCTAATTATTCACAATTTATACTATCTGTTATTTCCAGTTGAACATAAATCTATAAAATGGTTAAAATCTAGTTTGTGTAGGAGTATTTTGTAATCCTTTAGCTTATTCAATAAATGGAGATCAATTTGAAAAATAGGGAATTTTGAATATTCTAAATGGAGATCACTAATTTTCTATTTTCTATTCAAATATGAGGAATATGGGGTGCATATCTAAATTATAACCATACGTATAATCAAAAACTAGATTTTGAGAGGTAAGAATGATGTGTTCCAGTCACCATAGATGTTTTTTCAAATATTGCTCTTCATAAATATTCAGCCTAAAACTTGCAAATTAGACATCATAGAGAACAAAATGTTGATTGCTAGGGGATAAGGGTTTGCTTTGGTCAAACCCCATTTTAGTAATCAAACTTGACAATTAATTGAAACATGTAATTTGAGGAATAACAAGTGAACATACCAATGTCACAACTTACCATACCAATATTGAAACCTTGGAATGAAATGAGCATGTAGAAATCTCCATGGATGTGATTCTTGATCATGAACTTGATTTGATATGATTTATTGAAATACTTAAAGTGATGTTGAATGCTACATCAACATGATTTATCTATAAACATGCATGCCTTACACATGATAATGGATCCTTGATTGTCGCAATAATATGTTGAGAATATTCCCTTGAATGCCTTGATAATTCTCTTGAAGATGCTCTCTTGATCTAGAGTACTTACTGTCTAATATCATCTTCTTGATGTGTGATCCTCTTCTTGTTGTGTGTCATCAAATGGGGATGAAAGGTCTCCATTTATAGAAGAGAGTTAAGTGAGTGCCTAGAATAAGGATTACGGTCAAGGGCCAAGATTAAATTAGAAAATAATTTAAGAAAGGGTGAAGGATTGAGAGAAGAAAGACATGGTTCAAGGAGCTAAAAGCTATTTAATTCTAGTGGCCAACACAAGAGAAATAAATAAAATATTAATTTATTTATTTAAAAAGAAAGGTGAGAACAAATAATTTGATAATTAAATAAATAAAATAATTATTTAATTATAGAAGAAGAGGGAAAAGATAACTTTTCAACTAAAATAATATTTAATTCAAAAGTGGGGGAAAACGATAAAATATTAAATAATTAAAAATAATTATTTAATATTGGAGGACAAGTGGGAAATAATCAAATAAATAAGATTTATTTAATTATAGAAGAAAAGGGCAATGAATAATTAAATAATCAAAATAATTATTTAATTATAAAAGAAGAGGGAAAAACTAACTTTTGAATTAAAATAATATTCAATTAAAAAGTAGGGGAAAAGGAGTAAATATTAAATAATTAAAATAGTTATTTAATATTGGAGGGAAAGTGAGAAATAATTAAATAAATAAGATTTATTTAATTATAGAAGAAAAGGGTAATGAATAATTAAACAAGTGAAATAATTATTTAATAATAGAAGAAAAGCCAAAATGTAACTTTTGAATTAAAATAATATTTAATTCAAAAGTGGGGAAAAGAACAAAATATTAAATAATTATTTTATTAAATAAGATTTATTTAATTATTGAAGAAAAGGGTAATGAATAATTAAATAATTGAAATAATTATTTAATAATAGAAGAAGAGGGAAAAGCTAACTTTTGAATTAAAATAATATTTAATTCAAAAGTGGGGGAAAGGGAAAAATATTAAATAATTAAAAATAATTTATTTAAATTGGAGGGAAAGTGGGAAATAATTAAAAGTAAGATTTATTTAATTATAGAAGAAAAGGTTAATGAATAATTAAATAATTTAAAATAATTATTTAATATTTGAGAGAAAGTGGAAAATAATTAAATAAATAAGATTTATTTAATTATAGAAGAAAAGGGTAATGAATACTTAAATAATTAAAATAATTATTTAATTATAGAAGAAGAGAGAAAACTAACTTTTGAAATAAAATAATATTTAACTCAAAAGTGGGGGAAAAGAAAAAAATATTAAATAATTAAAAATAATTTATTTAATTATAGAGGAAAATGGATTTATTTAGCGACATAATTAAATAAATAAAATTTATTTAATTAATCAAGGGAAGAATGAAGAGAAAAAATGAATTAATTAAATAGTTGAAAACTATTTAATTAATAAAGGATTGCACTTGTGGATGCAAAATAGGACTAGATAAGATAGCCCAAACAAGTGTGAAAATGTAAAGGGATAATTTTTTCTACAATACATTTAGACCCCACTTTAGTGAGATGATGAACTTGCTTCAAAATCGCACTAAAGTAGACATTCAAGACTCTTATGAATGCAACAATAATCAAGATTCACAATACAACATCAAAAACAAGCCTCAACAATGATCTCAATTATTTCTCCTAGGTCAGATCAAGCCTTAATCATCATTAAAGCATGCTCACTCTAGGGCCATAGACCTTGAGTTTGTCCACGATGCGAGTATCCCAACAAAACAAAAAAACAAACACAAAATATACTCTCTTTGGGGCCACAAACATTTAGGTTTTCCAAGGGGTGAGTATCCAAAAAGGTGGCAGATCAAGCTTCGATAGGTTGTCCAACACCTTGTGGACCAAATCTAGGTTGTTTGTCCAAGAATTCTTACAAGTGACTTATGTCGTACACTATGCAAATAAAATGCATGGTCGCAAGGGCTAGTGAGGCTAGTTGTCCACTAGGTGAGCCCCTAAGAGACCATACCAAATCCAGACCTCCAATAACTTTGATAAGGTACCAAACACAACACAATATGAAAAATGAATGTTCTAAGGGGTTTCACTTAGTTCATGTAAGGTCTCAATCTTATGGGACATCGTTCCTAATGTCTCCAAGAGAGGACCAATCAAAGGATAAAAGATTCACAACTTAGGGAATGTAGAGTGTCACATCACCACTAAGAGGAATGTAATATTCTAAGATAGATCAAGCTCTTGAAGGAAATTACTCCTAATGTCACCACAAATAGAAAAACACATTACATGAAGTAAGAAAAACATATCAAGGAAAATCGAAAAAAATGCAAATGAAATAAATGTAAATAAAATCATGCCAAAATAATGTCAATATATGCCCCCACTTTAAAGAAATTGCTAAACACCATGCTATGAGAAATTACTTTAAAGTAGTAAAGGATAAATGCTAACAATAAAGAGGACTTGAGAACTTATTTGGAAATCCCTATGCCAAGTCATATGTTTCCGATAAGCTAGGTCATGAATAAGTATGTCACATGCAAGCCAACTTAAGGCATGTTGTCCACATCCCAAGATTTCTCTTTTATGTACATGAAAGGTGATCAAATTGCCAAAAGAGACAAGGATACGTGACATACAGGGAAAAGGATCTCTATTCCCTTACCCCCACTTAGTGCAAGACAAGGATGATCCAAAATGAAAAGAGGAACTAGGGGCTTCAACCCAAGGGAGAGCACCATAGTTCTTAAGATAATGAATTTTGTTTTTCAAAGCCTTACATTCATTAGTAGAATGATCATTGACTCTATGATATGCACAAAACAAACTCTTGTAGTAAATTTTCTTTCATGTTCTTAGGGGGAGAGATATCAAACTAATGTAGAGGAAGGGTAATCAAAGTCAAAACAACCCTAAACAAGTTCTTTCGTTAATCAAAACGTGGGTTTTCCTTCTCAAGCCCTCATTCTTGCTTGCATCCATTCAAAAGGCCTTCTGGACATATCTTTTGACCCAGATGTGATCTATAGAAAATGAGACCCATTTAGGATACCCATTTGGTGATTCTTACACATATCCAAAATAAAGTAGGATACCCCTTTGGCCATTCTTATAACAAATATCCCTTCTTAATACGAACTCTTGTAGTAAAATTTATTTCATGTTCTTGGGAGGAGAGATATCAAATTGATGTAGAGTAGGGGTAATCAAACTCAAAACAACCTTAAACAAGTTCCTTTGTTCATCCAAAAGTGGGTTTCCCTTCAAAAGCCCTCATTCTTGCTTATAGCCTTTCAAAAAGGCAATTTGGACATATCTTTTGACCTAGACCTGATCTACAAAAAATGATACCCATTTAGGATAACCATTTGGCCATTCTTTCTTTCTATGAAGGGCCTAAAAAATTGACTTCCCTACTTCTAAGAGGGGTTTTTTTTACTACCTGCACACAAATGCAAGCAAAATTTCATTAGTAACTCAATAAAAATGGAAAACTACGAAATATATTTTAAAGGGTTTTTATACACCCTCAAAATAGAACCTTTCACCAACTTCTATAGATTCTTGATGGAGAGAAGAAAAGATATGGAATTTTCTTATTCGCTGAAAACTTTAGGGAAAATTTAGACCTGTTGTCATAAAAATGCTATAACTTTCTCTAAACTTAATGAAATTTAACCAAACCAAAACCAAATGAAATATAACTCAATTATATTTCCACCCATACCATGTGTAGGTAACACATGGGTCATACAGATCTGTACTACATGAAAGAACAAGACTGTTATAGGAAAAATGCATAGAAAACAAGGATTTCATTTATCAAAACTTCAAATAAATAATGTTTCCTCATCCTTTGATAATCCTAACCTTTGTGTAAACCATACAAGGATTTTTTTTATATTTACAACCATTTTCCAATGGTTCTGAACCAACTTTTCAAATTACAACTGTTCATATTCCACCAATGTGCAATTTGACAACATTGTGCAACATTGACACATTTTGAAACTAGACACTTCCATTCACCTAATGACCTAGCTTAGACTCCAACACATATGAAATGGTCTTAGGAGACCTTATTACATGTAAAAAACTCAAAAAAATTAAAAAAAATCAACTTTTGACCCCTTGGAGGCATAAAATGACCTATGGGTGCCCCTGCACCATACTCCCAAGAGGAAAAAGAACTCAAGTCCACTTGAGTGCAGGGCTTCCCTCTCTTATTAGTTTTCCAATTCTTCTACAACTTTTCCTTCAATTTATGTTCTACAATCTTGAATTTACTTGGATCTTTCTTCTTGTTGTTGCACCATCCCTTATTGAGCATCTTCTCAACTTTGAGGTTCCAAAATTCTAGTTCTCATTCATATACCTCAGTACCACTGTTTATGTCTTCATCTTCATCGTTGGAATACAATATGTAAACATATTCATCATCCATAAAATCAGAAAATGCAACCATTACCTCAGCTATTTTGGCAACATCTTCATCCCCATAGTGTGCTACATTTTTATAACCATCTTCATACACTGTATGAACTTCTCCTCTTTCTTTATACCCTTTTACATCCTCATTTTCATCTGTTGCACTTGTAAACACATACTTAAAATTATTGTTAGGAATAAAATTTTCAGCCTCAAGGGACCCATTTCTTCACATTTTCCCTCTTCCTTAGATGGCTTAGCCTCTCCCATCATCAATAAATACTCTCCAAGGTCTCGTTCTATTTTCCTCTCTTGCCTTCTTCTCTTATGAATGATCTTCCTAATAGGCCAGTTTATCCTCTTCCTTATTGGTAAATGCCAACCACTTTCTTGTTTTCCCTTCTCAAGACACTGCTGCATCTCAAGATCCATTATTTCTTGCATTTTTTCTTGAATTTATTTCATTTGTTCCAAGGTGTTCCTCATCTCTATTATCTCTTGTTGAAAATTTAGTTGTTTTTCCTTCTCATTTTTCTTCTTCATCTCAATTTTATTTCTTATTTTATCTTGTTGCTTCTTATGTGGTACCTCCTTACTATTTAAGTCTCCACGAACTAATCTCCTCAACATTTCCATTCTTATTTCTCAATAAAGTCTCTTCCACGTTTTTTCTTCATGATACCCCACCTTAAGCCCCTTTCTTTTTCCTTGGGCTTGTCTTTTTGTATCTAGGCTCTTCCTTCAACCTGTAAAAAGACAATACACAACTCCCAAAAATTATCTTGCCTAGATATTTGGCCTCTGATACCAAATTGATGTAGATCAAGGGTAATCAAACTCAAAACAACCTTAACAAGTGTCTTTGTTCATCAAAAAGTGGGTTTGTTTTCACAAGCCCTCATTCTTGCTTGTATCCTTTCAAAAAGGCATTTTGGACATATCGTTTGACCTAGACCTGATCTACAAAAGAGGATACCCATTTTTCATTATTACACATATCTAAAAATAAGTTAGGGTTGATTTGTATGGAGGGCCTCAAAAATTGACTTTCCTACTTCTAAGAGGGTTTTTTCGGACTGTCTACACACAAATACATCAAACTTTCATTAGTAACTCCATAAAAATGGAAAACTATGAAATATACTCTAAAGGGTTTTTAGATACCCTCAAAACATAATCTTTCAAAAAAATTAATAAATTTTTGATGGAGGGGAGAAAATATATGGAATTTTCTTATTCACTGGAAACCCTAGGGAAAATTTAGACCTATTGTTACAAAAAATACTATAAATTTCTCTAAACTTAATTAAATTTAACCAAACCAAAACCAAATGAAATATAACTCAATTATATTTCCAAACATACCATGTGTAGGTCATACACAGATCGTACATATCTATACCATGTGAAATAACATGATTGTTACAGGAAAAATGCATAGAATACAAGTTTCATTTATCAAAACTTCAGATACACAATGTTTCCTCATCCTTTCATCATCTTAACCTTTTTGTCGACCATATTAGGCCTTTTAAAACATTTACAACCATTTTCCAGTGGTTCTCAATAAAATTTTCAAATTACAATTGTTCATATTCCACCAATGTGCAATTTGACAACATTATGCAACAGTGACACTTTTTGCAACTAGACATTTACATTCACCTAATGACCTAGATTAGACTCCAACACACATAAAATGGTCTTATAAGACCTTATTACATGTAAACAACTCAAACATAACAAAATGTCAACTTTTGACCCCTTGGAGGCATAAAATGACTTGTGGGTTCCCCTACACCACAAACAATATTGGAGGAGTCTCAACAAGATACTTTCTTGATCAAAAGTAGAGGATGTTTCATTATTTTTCAGAAAAGATATCTCTCTCTTAGTATTAATTGTCATTCCTACACAAGACTCTTTAGACTATGAGATTTTGTACTCTCCTTTACAAGAGCATGTAAAATCTAGCAAATTTGAATCTTAAGTGTTTTGTGTGATGAAATTTATGTTAAGTGGGGACTTCTCTATTTGTTTTGTTTCTTGCAAAGGATAAAAATCAAGACCACTAGTGTTCATCAATTCAAGATTTACTAATGTTAAATTTGGCTTAGAAGGATGTTTTGTAACAGTGTTGGTATCAAGTAAAGTCTTGTTTATTTTTATCAAAGGACAATAACCAAGACCATGAGTCATTTCTTGTGTGTTAGGCTCTATAGGGACATGAATAACTTGTTCTCTAGCACCACATCCTTTTCCACTATAACCAAGTTGTAAGAAAATTTCAAGCTCAGGATCAATTTCCACTTTGTACACCTTATTATTATTGACATACTTCATTATGTGATGAAGATTTGAAGGCACACCATGCATCTCATGAATCCATAGTATTCCTAAAAAAAGGTTATATGAAAGATCATGAGGAGTGATATGGATATGGGTTTGTAAGGTATCCTTTCCAACTCTAATAGGTAAAGTGATCACTCCATGTGATTGCTTTCCTATGTTGTCAAATCTTCGAATTGATAAGGAATTGGGTTGAATTTGTGACTTGTCTGTGAAAAATTTATCCAAAAGAGTTACACTACACACATTAAGTGATGATCTAT
Organism: Sequoiadendron giganteum; assembly: GCA_007115665.2. Taxonomy (NCBI): domain Eukaryota; kingdom Viridiplantae; phylum Streptophyta; class Pinopsida; order Cupressales; family Cupressaceae; genus Sequoiadendron; species Sequoiadendron giganteum. The sequence goes on along the minus strand of CM021105.1, from coordinate 108,607,291 downwards.
TGTCAACAAGGTTTTTCTTTATCCCTTTTATTTTATATTGAGATATTATTATGAAACCTTCATGTTGTTTTTGCACTTCCAAAGGGGGGAGTTCACTTTGGTGGAAAACAATGTCATCATTTATTCCTTGAATCGAGGCTTCTATGTCATTTGGTTGCACATTAGAAGGGATAGGAACTTGTTGTAAAGAATTTTGAATCATGTTATGATAGTTAGGAGAGGCTTGAATAAGGTCCCATAAGGATATCGTAGTAGGATTATTTTTAAGTTGTTTGAAAATATTATACTACTTTCCACTTTGTGAAGGAAAATGAGGGGCACTAGGCAAGATATGATTAGGCAATGGGAGGGATGTTGAAGGTGTTTTTCTTGGTTGTGAATTATTCCTAGTGTTTTATGTATGAGAAATGATATTGTAACTCAATTGTTGTGAAACATTGTTCTTAGGTGGTTTCAGGATAAGGATGGGTTTTTTTAAACTTGTAGTTTTTGAGAGGTTGGGTAAATGATAAGTTTATGCTTAGGAGAATACTTCAAGGGGTATCTAATGTGCATAACCTCAAGATAATTATCCTTATTTTCATGATCTATTGGTGAAGGGGAGTCTAATGTCACTCCATCATCTTCATCTAACAAATTCACCTCCCTATTGTTTAAAAGACAAGTATCAATCGTATCATTCTCTTGCATCATGATATCTATCTTTGTAAGAGATTTTTTAGGAGAGAAGGAAACAATATGTTGATTACATTCCATGAATAGGTTTTGTAGAGTAAATTCATGACAAGGAGGGGGAGGCATAAAGAGAAGGAAAAACATCACATTCTTGTTTTTCAATAATTTTATCCTTTTGCTCAATTATGTTTTATTGGATGGGGGAAACATTAGGAAAGAGAGAAAGAAGATTCTCATTAATTTCAATGAAAAGTTCTTCGAATCCCAAAATATATTCTCCAAAAGTAGGAGAGACATTGGGAGAAGATCAAGTATGATTATCATGATTATTTGTGATTACATACCTTTTTCAAATAATGTCTTCCAAAATAGAGGAAGAAAAATAAAGAGGATTGTCATAGGTCTAAAAGATTTGATCATCTAATGCCAACATATCCTCCTCAAAAACAATGTGATTGTCATGATTTCTCACAAAAACATTCTCACAAATAGGGGAGGATTTTGGAGATGAATGTTGACTAGGTAGAGTGATGTTAAGAAATGTGTCTATGATCTCATTCTCTTGTGCCATTATATCTTCCAAAGTAGGAGAGGTTATAGAAGAGGAGCTTTCAACATTATCATGATTCTCAATGGGTGTATCTTCTAACACCAAAATATCTTCATCATATGTAGGAGAGATATTGGGAGAAGAGGAACTATGATTAACATGATTTTATATGCTTGCATCTTCTTCTATCACTTCATTCCTAAAAATAGAAGAGATATTAGTGGGTTTCAAATTATGGAGTGTGTCAACATTGTCATTCTCTTGCACTAAGATACTCTCATAACTATGAAAGATATTGTAAGGATGACTGTCATGGTTGTTAATGAGATTTTTCTTGACATACTTGGAAAGGAAAGATACTAACATTGTGTGACAATTGATCTATCCAGCTTATGCAATGTTTCAAATGAATACCCTTAAATGGATGTTTAGATCCCAACATTTAAAACATGAATAAAATGATGAAAAAAATATGTAATTTTGAATACAATTTTCCAAGCTCAAGTGAATGAAGAATGACTCTAAATGCAATTATTATGAATAACAATGCATTTTTTCTATTTTTTTGGATGATGCAAAGATGTAAAAATGTAACCTATATGCACTTACATTAGTGCAAGATTTAGGAAACCTAGATGCAATTTCACTAATGTAAATGCAATGAAAAAATGAATGGAATCCTAGATCTAGGGCCTTAATGAACTCCAAAACAAAAAAAATGAATGTCAAAAATGTCAGGTTCACCAAAATGAACATAGAAAATTTGGATCTTCAAAATGGAGATCCCTAATTCTCTATTTTCCATTAAAATATGAGCAATATGGGGTGCATATCTAAATTATAACCATACATATAATCAAAATATAGATTTTTGAGAGGTAGGAATGATGTGTACCAATCACCAAAGATGTTTTTTCAAATCTCGCTCTTCATAAATCTTCAACCTAAAGCTAGAAAATCACACATCATAGAGAAGAAAATGTTGGTTATTAGGGGATAGGGGTTTTCCTTTGTTAAACCCCATTTTAGTAATCAAATTTGATAATTAATTGAAACATGTAATTGAAGGAATGACAAGTGAACATAACAATGTCCCAACTTACCATACCAATATTGAAACCTTGGAATGAAATCAACATGTAGAAATATCCATGGATGTGATTCTTGATAATGAAATTGATTTGAGATGATATATTTAAATACTTGAAGTGATCTTGAATGCTACATCAGCATGCATGCCTTCAACATGATAATGGATCCTTGATTGCTCCAAGAAGACTTTTATAATCTTCCCTTGAATACCTTGATAATGCTCTCTTGATCTAGAGTGCTTAGTGTGTAAGATAACCTTCTTGATGTGTCATCCTCCTATTGTTGTGTGTCCTCAAATGAGTATGAAAGGTCTCCTTTTATAGAGGAGAGTTAAGTGTGGCTAGAATTAGGATCATGATCGAGGGCCAAGATTGAATTAGAAAATAATTTAATCAAGTGTGGAGGTTAATTGAGAGAAGAAAGACATGGATCAAGGAGCTAAAAGGTATTTAATTATAGTGGCCAGAATATGAGAATTAAAAAAAATATTAATTTTATTTATTTAAAAAGAAAGGCGAGAACAAATAATTATATAATTATATAATTAAAATTAATTATTTAACTATACAAGAAAGGTAGAGTGTTAAACATTAAATAATTATTTAATGGAGAGGGAAAGGATAATTAGATAATTAAAATAATTATTTAATTATAGAAGAAGAGGGAAAAGCTAACTTTTGAATTAAAATAATATTTAACTCAAAAGTGGGGGAAAAGACAAAATATTAAATAATTAAAAATAATTATTTAATATTTGGGGGAAAGTGGGAGATAATTGAATAAATATGATTTATTTAATTATAGAAGAAAAGGGTAATGAATAATTAAATAATTGAGATAAATATTTAATTATAGAAGAAGAGGGAAAAGCTAACTTTTGAATTAAAATAATATTTAATTCAAAAGTTGGAGGAAAGAACTAAATATTAAATAATTAAAAATAATTATTTAATGTTTGAGGGAAAGTGGGAAATAATTAAATAAATAAGAATTATTTAATTAAAGAAGAAAAGGGTAATGAATAATTAAAAGATTGAAATAAGTATTTAATTATAGATGAAGAGGGAAAAGCTAAATTTTAAATTAAAATAATATTTAATTCAAAAGTGGGGGAAAATGATGACTATTAAATAATTAAAAATAATTATTTATTATTGGAGGGAAAGTGAGAAATAATTAAATAATTAAAAATAATTATTTAATTATAGAAGGAGAGAGAAAAGCTAACTTTTGAATTAAAATAATATTTAATTCAAAAGTGGGGGAAAACAACAAAATATTAAATAATTAAAAATAATTATTTAATATTGGACGGAATGTGGAAAATAATGAATTAAATGAGATTTATTTAATTATAGAAGAAGAAGAAAAGATAACTTTTGAATTAAAATAATATTTAACTCAAAAGTGGGGGAAAAAGATAAAATATTAAATAATTAAAAATAATTATTTAATATTGGAGGGGAAGTGGGAAATAATTAAATAAATAAGATTTATTTAATTATAGAAGGAAAATAAAATAATTAAATAAATAAGAATGTATTTAATTATAGAGGAAAATGGGCTTATTTAGTGACGTAATTAAATAAATAAAATTTATTTAATTAATCAAGGAAATAATAAAGAGAAAAAATGAATAAATAAATAAAATATATTTAATTAGTCAAGGAAAGAATAAAGAGAAAAAATGAATTAATTAAATAATTAAAAAATATTTAATTAATAAAGGATTAGGCTTGTGGATGAAAGATAGGACCAAATAAGGCATGCCCAAAAAAGTGTGAAAATGTAAAGAGATACATTTTTCTACACTTCACAATTCATGAGATGCATGTAATTTATTAGTTAGATTGAGTTTAGTTATTCAAAGTATTATTCTTCAATTTATCTTTTAGTTATTTATTTATGTTGATAGTTAATATTAGTTTATCATTGTTCATGAATTACATGCAGGATAACTAACATTTCATTTATTGCTTATTACATCTGAATTCTTAGGAACATGCATGTAATAATTATTAGTAATACTTCAAAGGCCAGTTTAGTTGAGTCAGTAATCTAGCAACTAAGTCTTAGTTATACTTTTACTGTTTCACATTCTTTTGAAATTTCAGCAACTAGAATAACTATAGGAAGATAGTTTAGGTAGTTTGAGTCTATGAAAGCATATATAGTGTTGCATCATCATAAGCTTATGCACCTTGGTTGATGATTTAATGTAGTCTTAAGAAGTGTCAAGTGGGTTATTCAGTCAGTTTACCCTTTGAATTGAGTGAGTTTCACCAAGTTTACAAAGAATTAGCTTAGAATCTTCAATTTTAGTGTCGTTGTCAGGGATGGTGATATCTTCATATGTCTAGTTTTACAAGTTTTCATAGTTAATTTTCTATTTCTGCATTAGGACTATTGGATTTCATCATAAAAAAAACCAAGAGTTATACTAACAATGTGTAGGTTCGTTGCCATACAAAGTAAAACCTACTATATACAGAGGTGGAGAGATATCAAAGGAAGATTCCTCCCTTCAAAAATTCAAGATAGAGAAGATATTGGTGACTTTCTTGATTTTGCTACATAGATTGTTGAAAGAGTGAACACTACTTTTCTATCTTTATCATCTTCAACATCATCATCATATTCCATGGCTACTAAAGGTACCTTCCAAACAATGGAAAATCCTGATCCCCCAGAGCATGGTACCTTTGAGTTCCCCATTGCTAACCAAGCTAGAGCTACTATGCTGAAAAAAATTCCACCATCAATATTACCAATATTATGGCTTGGTAACTGAGGACCCTGATACCTTTTACTTTGAGTTTGATTTTTTATTCAAAATTTATGATTATACTTATGATGCCCACCAACTCAAGCTCTTTCTAGCTACTCCTATGGATGTTTCCCGTTGATGGTTTATGGGGCTTGGAAGGGATGTTGTTCTTGATTGGGATACAATGAAGACAAAGTTCTTGGAGAAGTACAAGGACTATTATAGAGGATTAGACTGGAGAAGAGATGATATTTTCTCAATGTATCAAAAAGAGGATGAGCTATTGGAGGATTATATAGAAAGATTTCAGTTTTCGTTGAAGAAGAACCCATGACATAAACTATCAGAGGAGTCATTTACATTGGTATTTTTAAGGGGGGTTAATGAAAAATGTATGCATGCTCTCGACCTTATTGGATGAGGAGACATTTATACAAGACCATTTCAAGACATTTGTAAATTTTGTAGGAATTATTCAAGGACCCTTTCTAGAAAGCCAAGAGGGGAGAGATCATCCATCAGAAGTAAGTCCTCCAATGGGGTCTCCAAAGTTGAAATTAGTAATTTATTGTCCAACATGAAGTAGGGTATAATCACTCATCTAGAAACACAGTTGGACACCCTCCACATTAAGATGGAGTGGGAGGAAGTAGAAGCCATGCTTACTGGGTATTATCCTAACTATAGGTAGAGGAAAGCCAGTTGTAAGTGCAAACAAGTGGCCAATATCCAACAAGAAAAGATTGAGAAACTAGACTTCTAGGAAATGGAAGGAGATGATGGGAAACATTTCTACATAGCACAAAGGAGGCTTTGGTAGTAGAGATAAGGTATGCCACCAAAACCCAAGTTTCTTTTAATCCATCTTTCCCTTTGAGCAATCAAAACTTTCCTACCTAGAACTCTCAACTCTAGCAAACCAATTAGAACTAGTGGCAGAGTCCTCAATAGTGGCCACAAGCCTATCTAAACTGGAACCAGTAGCCAAATCCATGTCCCCAACAAAAATTTCAAGGTCCCAACTACAACCCACAATGGCCAACCCACTAGAACCAATGGAAGCCTCAGTGGCAGAAAGGCCAACCATGGCAAAAAAAAATGAATTACCAATAGCCTATGCTACCTCCTTCTACACCTTAGTAGCAAGCTATAATTCCCTCATCAAATCCTCAATCTCAGCCACCTACACCATTACAAATACCCACCCAACATACACCAAACCCTAACTCTAATCTTGTTCAACTGGCTTACACTAATGAAGTTGTCCAATACCCCAGTTATTAGGTAGGGGTGAGTAACCTTCATCTTAGATTAGGGAAGCAACTTGCATGACCTTCATCTCCCAAAACTATAGAATTAGACAATGAAGAACCTACAAAGGAAGCCTCAGGTAACCCATCTATGGAATCTTAGTCCAATCCAAGGCTCTAGACTAGACTACATCATATCTGAAGCCTCCATTCCTTGAACATATAGCTATCCAATAGTAGTATACACAGGCTAAAACTTATCTTCTAAGATAGTTGAAAGATGTCGGCATTAAAATTCCCTTAATCCAAGCTATCAATGATATTCCCATCTATACTGAGACTGTTAGGGATCTCTGTATTAAAAATCTAGCAAGGAAAAGAAAGTACCCACACATAGTCCATGTTTTGGATAACCTTGATGATATAATGTTGGGAAATATAACTATTCCCAAATAAATAGATCCTGGTAGTCCAGTTGTGGACATTAAAATCAATGGGAACCTTATTAAGAATACTTTTATAGACCTGGGTGCTACAATTAACGTAATGACCAAGGAGGCCATGCAACTACTATAGTTAGCCATCCTAAAACCTACTCAGATAGTTGTACAACTAGCTGATAGGTCTACAATTAAGCCTAAAGGAGTTATTGAGGACTTGATCATTGCATTAGATTCTTCGGATTACCCTACTGACTTTATAGTACTTCAACCCAAAGCTAATCTTGTTGGTTATCCACTAATTGTAGATCGACCTTGGTTAGCCATAACTGATGCATTCTTAGGTTGTATGGTAGGCAACATGATCATATCCAACAAAACTATAACCCAGAAACTAGTACTTTATTCACCATCTCAACCACATCAAGACCTTAAGTAGACCATTTTTCCACACCTAGATGATGAGGACAACTACTCGTTGAAAAATTTAATGACCATTGAATGTAGCCCCTTATTGGATATTCAAGATGAGGATAAGCAGATAGATATTATCATACAAAATGATTGGGGAAGGCATCTACAACAACATGGTTGTTTATCCAACTTGCATGATCCCTTTGAAAGAATAACACCTATCAGATCCTCATAGGAGATATCCCAAATAATCCAATATACCTTGTTACTCCAACAATTCTTTCCAATAATACCTAGTCTTGATCACTCCTTTGTACAAGACATGTCTATGCAACTAGAGATCAAGCCTGAAAAAATGTTGAATGTTAATAATGTATTGATTGATGAAGAACAAAAATCCTTTCATGTTGTGTTATAGGCACATGCAACATCTTTTGCATGGGATTATATTGACATGAAAGGCCATTGATATCACCTTATGCACACACAAGATTTACTTCAATGATGGATATAGACCCATAAGGGAGCCACCAAGGTGCATGAATCCACCTCTCAAAGAAATTGTGAAAGTTGAACTATAAAAGATTTTTAATGTAGGCTTCATATACCCTATATCAAATATTGACTGGGTTTCACCATTATTCATAGTTCCCAAGAAGGGTGGTAAAGGGTGGCTACAACTAAGGATAACTTTCCATTTCCATTCATTGACCAAGTTCTTGATTCTTTGGCGAAAAATAAATATTTATCCTTTCTTCATGGTTTCAGTGGTTATAACCAAATTAATATTACACCTAAAGATCAAGATAAAACCACCTTTACTTGTCCTTGGGGTACCTATGCATATTTTGTTTTACCTTTTGGTTTTTGCATTGCTCTAGTCACATTTTAGAGAGCAATGCTTAGTATTTTTCTGATTTTGCACATGATAAGATGGAGATTTTCATGGGTGATTTCACCACATATGGTGAAACATTTGATGAGGATTTTCAAAATTTAGAAATATTCTTGAAAATATGCATGAAAACTAACTTATCATTGAGTAATGGAAAATGTTTTATGATGATGACAAAAGGAATTGTCTTGGGACATTTTATTTCTAGTGCATGGATACAAGTTGACCCTAACAAGATTGATATTATATCTACACTGCTTGTCCCTCATAAAAAAAAGGATGTGAGAAGCTTTCCTACACATGTCGGTTATTAGATGAGACTCATTCAAGATTATAGAAAAATGGTTGCCCCTTTGTTTACTTTGTTGACAAAGGATATTGAATTTGTGTGGACTCCAGACTATGTGCAATTCTTTGAGAAATTAAAAGAAACTTTGACTAATGCATCATCTTTGAGAGGTCCAAATTGGACATTGCCATTTTAGATTTCTACTAATGCATCAAAATTTTCCATTAGAGCTATCCTAGGATAGGAAGAGGGGAACAAGTTTAGACACTACATTACTGGTTATAAAGTATTCATACATACAAACCATACAACAATTAGATAGTTGATGAATAAACCAGTGGTAGGTGGAAGACTTGTAAGGTGGTTTTTGTTGCTACAAGAATTTGACATCACAATAGTTGATAAGCCTAGAAAGGACAAGTTGGTTGTTGATTTCCTCTATAGATTGCCTACTCAATTAGTTGAAGGGGTGGTTGATGATTCTTTCCCTAATGAGAATTTTTTTTCTCTAAATGTACATACCATATGCTATGCTGATATAGCTAAATACTTGGTAATAGGGTAGATTCTAGCTTACTTTTGTCCTAGGCAGAAAAGAGAGTTAGTTCAAAAATGCTTCCCTTATTCTTGGATTTTTGGATTCTTATTTTACACTGTCCTAGATAACATTATGAGACAATATATTAGGGAGGATGAAGTGTTTGATATAATGAAAGCCTACCATGACGAACCTTGTGGTTGAAAATTTGTATCCAAGAGGACAACTTTTAAAATCTTAACAATAGGATATTATGAGCATCCATTTCCATTATACCCACATATTCATCCTACATATTATGGAATAATTATTTTATCGCCTATGTATATTTCAAATATTTCATGTTGTAACATCACAATCTTGCATCAATCTCACCATATCCACTTGCCATTCAAGATACTTATTACCTAGCATTTAATATTCATCCCATCAAATCCATAACCTCATATATTCTTTCAGTTTCCATGCATCGTCGATGGTTATTTTTGTATGATGGTACTTGAGGTATACTATTATGATTATGAAAGATTTCCTTAAAACTTTTTAGGAACTTTTATTTCATTTCCACACTTGTGAATTATTAGACTAATTGATTCCATCAACTCACATTTATAATACCTTTAAATCCTCACCATGAAGTGAGGTCACTTTACCCATTAAGTAAGGGGGTATGCTTAATCTATCTTTTCGCAAGAATTTTTGAATTTTCCACCCTATATTGAATTAATGAAAATAATGACATGCAAAGTTGACAGTCATATTTTTATTGCTATTTCCACCCACTGGTATTTTTGCAATTCTTAAAAATTGAAACCCTATAGAATTTGTAAGAACCTTAGCTTGATTTCTATCAGAGCTAAATTTGAAGAGGGATTTGCAGTTGTAGTTTGGTGTGGTAGTAAGAATAAATTTGGAAACTAAGGTTTTGAAGTCATAAGTGAAGTTGAAGGTGGTAGGAAGAGATTGAGTTCAACTCTTTAGTTGAGTTTGTATACTGAGTAGTAAAGAGAACTAAGATGGGTGGAGATGTCATATGGAGAGAGCCGACAACTCGTCAACATATTTTGGATGATGCAGATGTTCTTCCTATAGTCACAAGGGTTGGATGGCTTAACTATTTCCTAAAATTGATAGTATAAATTGATGATTTAACAAGGATATTTGCAAAAATCTAGTATGATGAATCCATGGTAAAACGAATTTCTATGGATGCTTTAGAGACTACCATTTCTCAAGAAATCAACTTGAAAAGGATGAGAGTAGAATTTCTAGCTCAATTTGATGTAGTCACATCTCAAGAGGAATTATGCACAAGAGGAGAAGTATTGGGTTCCTCATCACAACGCATGAAAAGTGTCTCTCCACTAGTTATGGGAAAGGTGTGGTTCTTATATTGTTAGATATATTACATGTGATGGCAGACAAAATCTATTGTATATTGTCCATTTTAATTTATTAAGCCATCTTAGGCATTATAGGATAGTCAATGTACCCAATTTTCTATACCACCCATTGAAAGCAATGGCTTCAAAGTATTAGAGAATAAAATCTAATACTTCTCTCTCTCACCATTGCATGGTTACCCTACTGATAAAAAGAAGCCTAAGATTTTAGTACCCACAAGTAAGGTGGGAGGATTTTAGGGCTAAGGAATGTAATGACATCAATATTTTTTGGGTAATGTCTTGAAATATAGGAATTCAAGATGAACCTCTAAATGAGCTTGAAGAGGAACACCCTCATAATTCACTTGTGGCCTCACTTAGTCATAGCCAAAGTGAACATATAGAACCTAAAGAACCAGAGTCTGGACCATCCAAAAATGAGGAGTTACTTTCTTCTTCAAAGCCATCGAATTATAAAATTAGGAGAACTAGTGTATCCACTACTTCCACACCCTCTAAACCAGAAGAGGAGGATCCAAAAGGAAAGAGGATTGTTCAAAAGTAGAAAAAGGAACATCCATTGAAAAGGAAAAAGGGTATTAAAAAGGAGAAGAAGAAAGTTAAAGCATATATACTTACACCCAGACATTTTGGTAGGCTCGAGTAACAAAATGTTGTAAAGGAAGATATAGGGGAACCTGAATGAGAAGAGGATAATAAAGAATAGTTCTAGGGAAATCGAAACTAGTAGGAATAACATCAGGAAACTGTCATGATTGTGGAGACTGATTCTAAACTAGGAGGGGATTCCCTCAGTAATATGAATGCACCTATGAAAAAGAGAAAGTATGTGATAATGTCTTATGATTCTGAATCAAAAGATTTATTTACTACAAAGAAACTAAGAACAAAAACTCCAAATAGCCCCACATATGGAGAATATGAAGGAGGGAATGTAGAATTTCAAGGTGGAGTCATTGAAAAAGTAACCCTTCTACTTTTTTTTACTTTTTTGTGCCCTCCTTATCATTTTGGCTTAATGTTTCCTTCGTTTAATGTTGTATTGTGGATAACACATTCACATTAGGTATTGGGCCCTTATGAAATAATGAAATATAAAGGTACCTTGCTAAAGTTTCATGATGTGTTTTAACACACTTTCACACTTTTCTAAGGTCTTATCAACATAATAAACATATATTTAATCAAAATTAATCTTAATCTTTCCTTATTTGGAGTGTTCTAAAGTGTTGTAACACACTTTCACACTTCTCTAGTCTTGTCATTAATAATTGGGCTTTCTTATGCTATAATTGACCCTATTGTGCATCCACAAGCCTCATTTATTGCATCTTTTCAAGGATAATCCTAACACCAATCATTAACCAATCATAACTCACGTGTTTTTGGCTTGTGTGGCCCAAATTTAGGGATTTGGGACTCATTCACCACCTTGAGCGACTGGGTCCCACCTAGATCTTTTGGCCAAAAACCAATTTTTACACATTTCTAAGAACTTTTCATTCTTGGTCCCATACATTATACCTCATGAGACTCATTCACCACCTTGGGCGAATGAATCCCATGTGGCCAAAATTAAAATTTAATTCAAATTTCTAGTTGGATTTTATTCTCCTAGATCTGATGTCATCTTGTAGTGTTGTAATTTGAAGAATTCTTACATAATTTGGTATAAATACAAGGTTCTTTCACTCATATTTAACACCTAGCATTAAAGAGAATTCACAAGCGCATTCAAAATAATTCAAGGGCAGATTATCAAGAATTTTAGAGCATTCTTCAAGTGCCCATCATCATGTCAAATATTTCATATATCATGTTTGTTATTGTGGTAATAATTGTGATGTAGAGTTGATGAACCAAGCAATTTTTCAAGAAAGGTCAATATCGTTCAAGAAGGAGTCAAGAACCACATTCATTCTACCCATTTCAATCACATTTGCAACACCTTATTGCTAGGGTTTGGTGAGTTGCAACATTTTTATTTTTTCATTCATCCTTCTCCATTCTTATTTTCTTTAATTTCAACATTTAATTACCAACAAGGGGTTTGACCAAGGCAAACCCCTATTCACTAGCCCCACAAGATTTTTCCCACTTCTTGTGTGTGATTTTCAAGGATAAATTGTAGGTTTGTCAAGAAGAAAAGTTGGAGAAAAGTTGTCAAATCCCTAAAGTTGTCAAAGTTGTCATTAACTCTTGGAGAAACTTGGAGAAGGTCTACAAGTGGCAATTTGAAGTTCCAGATCTAGAAACCAGTCAAGAAGAGGAGAGAGGACCGAGAGGAATAGAATCTGTAGACATGAAAAATGTACAAATTCAGTTTGACACACTTGATCCTGATTACTAGCGACATTTCTTCCTGAATCATACTCTCAGCTTATCATCACTTTTCATCTATTAATTAGATAAATCATTATTTATTTAAGTAGGTGTTTCTCCCCTATTGATTAAATTAATCAATTTAATTTAATTGATCCTCTATCTTTGGTCATTTAAATATTTCATTTTATTTAAATTAAATCTCTAAAGTCCTCTTATTAAATTGAATAGATTAAACATTATTTGATTTAATCTAACATTATCCCATTTGGTTAA